>JAKOGH010000143.1:0-15044 GCA_024811115.1 Terana coerulea
CCGCATACATGGGCTCATCTGAACAGCTGGATAATCCTGCCGTCCCTGCAGACATTATTAGCCGGATGACTACCTCCCAGTCGACCAATGTGCGAGGTGTCGGCCCACGCCGCATATACACGGCGCCTGAGACTTCTTTGCTGAATGTCGCGTACCCGCCAAGACCAATACCGGGAGCGCGGCAAATCTGGATATCATAACCAGTCATTGCGATTTCTCGCAGGGCAAGGTGCGCGATACTTTGGCGTCCTCTTGGTGAATGCTGAACGCATTGACAGTACATTCGCGACTGCCTGAAACTGCTACGTGTCGGCGCAGAATTGGACAGTATGTCAAGACGAGTCAGGGAGGCGGTCCAACTCCAAACAAATTCCATTACATATATGTTACCGACGGTGTAGGAGGTGCAAGTCATCCCCGCACCCGTAATGACTCCAGCAGCTTGTCAAATGCAGCGGGTCATCACAACCATGTCCACAGGCGTGCCGATTCTCATCTCCTGTACTTCCCCCACTACCAGAAATAAACACACGTATCCCTCCTGCGTGTCACGGCCTCGACCATCGCATCTTCCATATGTTCTGGACAGGTCCATTCACCGACAAACCTTACATGGCGCTCCTCTCCTTCCTCTATACCCAGAACGTTGGCTTACACGCCGCTCGAAAGCAGGGAGTCTTCGCGGTGCCCCACGGAACTATGGTTGTGGATTACCCAACCACAGTGGGCGAAGCACCAGCAGGCCACCTGGGAGCGGATTATGTTCGATGAGCTGAAGACAAATCCTTGGGCAGCCGTGTTTCTGCATCCGCGCTTCAAGGATGCAATCCGGTTCAAGGTTTGGGACGCCACGGAGCAGCTGGACGCGACCGCCGAGTTGAAAGACGAGTGGCGGGAGGCACAAGCATCTTGTCACGAAGAATAAGCCCGCGCGTGACTTCGAGAGCGAAGGCGATTTAGCAACCTTCGTTGAGGATAATGTGAACGCTTCTGTCGCTTCAGCAGAGCCAATAGCTGCCCGCTCATCTAAGTCAGACGCCTCTTCGTACGACAAGCCCGCCGTAGCTCACTCCGACCTGGTGCGCTTCCTCCTCTGCCACCGGTACGGCGGGATCTACCTCGACACCGATACGCTCTTCCTGCGCGACTGGGAGGAGCTCTGGGGCTGGCCCGGCGCGTTCGCGTACCGCTGGTCGCGCCTGGAGCGGTATAACACCGCTGTCCTGCGCATGCACCGCGGCTCTGCGCTCGGGACGTTCCTGCTCCGCACGGGCCTGAAGAATGGATGGACTTCCACCCGATTCGGGTGACGGGGTACCTCAAGGACGCGCAGATGGGGAACCTGCTGATGAGGGTGCCCGACGCACTCTTCGACTCTGCCTGGCTCATGGACGAGGGTTATCATTTGGAGCGGCCGCCGCAGCCCCGTCTGTTCCAGTGCGTGCGATGTCCTGGAAATAGGCCGACAAACTAACCGAAAGGAATGGTGCATCAGCTTTAACGATTTCTTCGTTACCCCACCTGAACTGAGTAGTTCTCCTGAAGCGTTAGGCTTCGACGGGTTCTTCAAGGGAGCCTTTTCGTACCATTACCATAACAACTGGTGAGGACCACTCTCCACCTTTCTGGTCGGCACATGTTGAGTGTCGTTGATCCAGGTGGACGCCGTTCGACCCGGACCGCAACTTCCCAATCTTGGGCCCCGTTTCCATGGAGTCGAGGGTGCCTCGAAAGCGTCCGGGGATTCGGCGGAGGCCGTTCACGATCTCAGTTGGTCCACTGTGATGAAGCGGACTTTCGAAGCATACATCCGCGGCGAGCAGCCAAATATGTACGGAGAATGGATTCAATGGTAGAAATTTATACTCATTTGGTGCCGTTGGTGTTATACATCGCATCTATTATTTGGCACTGCCTTGTGGTTCCTTGTCACATAATCGATAGACCTAAGTTTCATTACTGCTTTTGCGCAATCCTAGCCTGGGCGGTGTTCACAGCATCCTTCAGCTGCTGGATGACGTTGTCGGGGTTCGGGTCATTAAAGATCGCAGTCCCTGCGACGATAACATTGCTTCCTACATTTTTGTGCCAGATTTAGCGGCCAACACTCGGGCATTTAGATGAGGATACTGACCTGCGTCTGCGCATACACCGATTGTCTTTGGCCCAACCCCGCCGTCGACCTCGATGTCCTTGTCTGGGAAACGCGCGCGCAGCTCTGCCACCTTCGGAACACATCGGTCGAGGAACTTTTGGCCTCCGCGACCTGTGCAGATGCGCAGTTGTGAAGTCATGCTTACTGAGAAATGATGATTGTTGTGGCTCTACTGACCGGGGTAGACGGTCATAACGAGAAGCATGTCTGCCGCCTCCGCAACCTCGTCTGTGATAGCAGTGGATGGGGTGTCAGGAGAGATGGCCACGCCGGCTTTCATCTTCCGTTCGCGGATAGTATCAATGAGCGCGGCGGGGTTGGCTAAATCATGGGAATCAGTGACGCGTACGTATGGCCGGCGGAAACTCACTGACAGGTTGCCTCGAGGTGGAAGCAATAGAGCGAGCCGCCTGCGTCAGCAATGTCATTTACCCACTGCCATGTAGGATGTTTCGTAAGAGTCGGCGATTAGTGGGAGGATGGAGGAGAACACGCCTTCTCGGGCTCGGCGACCATCATATGGCAGTCCATGAATATCCCCGGGACCCCCCTTGGCCACGCACGAGAGAATGGGTGCCCCTGCCGTCCATTATAAGTTCATAAGCGACATGAATTAAGTAGCGCACTGACCCATGGTGATGTTGGGCACGAAATGTCTGCATGGAGCGTGATCTCATCAGCGAATGCATCTCAGTTGGGGCGACATAGACTGCCGTACCCGTCCATAACATCTGAACGCAGTTTTCGTAAATACCTGTAAACTGGAGCGCATCAGACGTACCCATATGAAGCCATTCCGCGCCTCCCTTGATCATCCGTTTACATTCGGCTGTGAGTTGACCAAAGTCGGAGGCCAGTACTGAGGGCGAAATAATAGCTCTGGGCATGTTTGCGGTGAGTCCAGTCTACTCTAGAGGTCGTGCAGGTGTTGGTAGTGGTGCGAACGAGAGAGTGGATGACTTCCCGTAAGCCTCTCGAGTCGAGTCGAGTAGTGAGAGTAGCTTAAGCGAAGTCAGATCTGTCAACGGAGATCCTCTGTAGGCCTTCGGCATGGCCGGCATCTTACTAGGACAGAGTCTGGTGCCATGTGAGGTCACGGAGCTTGCGCGCGACAAGGCTACGATACCTGCAGACGCTCGTTTTCGCGTTGCGGCACCATCGACTCATTCTAGGACCCCGCCTTATCCTGCCAGAGGTGCGATCCCAGATTCACCCGATTTTGGCCAATTTCGGGCAGGGAGATTTGAGCTAAGATCCTGGTTTTTCGGGCATCAGGGCCTGATACCCTGCTCCAGGCGCAGGTCGTAGCGCCCAAATTCGGGCCATATTCTCACGCCTAGCGGCTGAGCGCCCAAAATATGCCTCACAAATGCGTTTTTTGCTCAATTTGGGGCGGATGTGCTCCAAAAGCGGTCGGTTTCGGGCAGCGGTACATGCAAGGTTTTCGCCAGCTGGGGCCAGGTTTCGGGCATACCACCCTGAGGGATCGCTTCGTTTTTGGCCAAATTCGGGCACCCTAGGATCGCACCTCTGGAGGCATTAGGCGGGGTCCTCTCATCCTTCGCTCAATGGATAGTGAGCTCCTTCTGCAACTCCTTGCACCGTCCTAGCTGCCCGACAATGAATACAATTTCGAATATTATTTTATGCCTGCCACCATTGCGTACACTTTGATCTGCTGCATTGAGGATGCCCAAGTCGAACGCACTCGACGGGCGTAATCCTCACCAAACATACCTGTGTCACCCACAATTGATGCCTAACCCTCGCATTGCAACCCTCTGGAAGTGCTTATATGCATTGTGTAGAGAAGCATTGCTGATTGACAAAACTAAGTGAGGTCGCGGTGAGATGAAAGAGCTAGGAACGAGTGCATTGACGGCGAAAACAAACGGCGTCATGGACATCGACGCGGAGACGAGTTCAATCAAGCGGAGAAGCCAAATCGAATGATCTCGCATGAAGCGCCCGATGGTCGAGGGACACGGCTCGGAGGGTCGGACCCTTGAGACGTCTTCACTAGAGTCGAATTTTTCCGAAAATCAACCTAAATATTTTTGAAATATTCGCAGCATTCCGATTGGCTGTAATTGTATACCACCATTCTCCGTTGGCCCCCTGACAAGGAGGCCGTTCATTTCAGACTAAGCTTGACTGTATCTGCATTCTGAATCCTGACGTACCAACTCCGATTTTGTCCTAATATAGAAGGGTTTTGAGCGTCTCGAGGATGCCGACGTATGCCGCTGATCAAACTCGACTCGCGGACACCTCTACTCGAGTCGAGAGGCTTACGGAAGTCATCCATTAATCGATACGCGATGTTGCTCTTGCAAGTTGCCGGTGAGGGCGTGTGCGGATTGCAGGAGCGCCGGCCAGTGCCGGCTCTAAGTTTACTCTCAGTAGTTCTTTCCTTTCCAATCACCATGTTCAGGAAACTCACCCTCGTCTCTCTTTTAAGCCTCGCCCTTCCTGCGTTTTTCCCCCTATGCGCTGTCTTTGACGCGTTTGACCTCTATGCGTGGTTTGAATGGAAAGACTGGAATGCAGGACCACGACTTGAAGACTCCTGAGGTATCTTCGACCCATCCTCACTCAACGCCATCCTCGACCGTGGCATGAATGTGTTCTATGCGCTATCCCAAGGGCGAAGTGCTCT
This sequence comes from Terana coerulea, assembly GCA_024811115.1. Taxonomy (NCBI): domain Eukaryota; kingdom Fungi; phylum Basidiomycota; class Agaricomycetes; order Polyporales; family Phanerochaetaceae; genus Terana; species Terana coerulea. Next base: position 4,815 of record JAKOGH010000143.1, read on the forward strand.
TCTTCGATTTGGGCTCTCGATAGCTGCCAACTCCAGTGCCCTCTCTGGACGGACGTCGGCAAATCGCCCTACGATGCCAGCTACCAACTCGTGATGGCACTAGCCCAGAACCACATCCACTTCATCGACGTTCCTGGCACTCCGCCCTGGAGATGCTAACATGTGTGAGCTGCCTTCTCTACAGTACATGACAACAAATTTTCAAGTTTGTGTTAGTCTCCGATCCCCAATCGTATCCTGGAGCCGGCGGTAACTTTCCGGCTACTCGCGGCTACCAGACAGCCTCGTTCTTCCAGGACAGAAGTGTCGCGGCAGGAGTTTGCGTTCATCCCCGACGATGGCTCTTCCACTGCGTCATCAACGTCGGGAATAACTCAACCACCGTGTGGGCTGGTCCTTCCACCAAGGACGCCAAAGTCAGCGATACGCTGCCAGCGTCACCGCTTTTCCAGCCCGACAGCACAGGCGCTCTCAGCTTCGCCCTACAAGCAGGCGACGCTCAGCCAACTCAGCAGCGAAGTGGTCGGCGATAGCCAGTGTCGCCGCTGCCGCTCCTGCTAGTTCCTCTTCCTCTGCGTACCCTTCCGCCACGGGTGCCAAGCCCTCGGCACGTCCGCCTGGCCATGCCGAGCTCTAGTGGTGCTATGCCCACTGCTGGTGCGACGAACGACAAAACCAACGGCGCATCTGCAAGTAATATGCTCAGCCTAGGCCTGATTGCTGTCGGTTCATCGGATTTCATTGCTTCGTTGCTTGCTGAGGGACGCTATCGGTTTCTCGCCGTTTGAGCCAGCGAATGCTTGTTCGCATCAGTTCACCCCTTTGTTTCTTCCTTCCCCAGACTATATACCCAGTCACATTGGTTTCAGGATAACGGCGCAGGACATACCCACAGCCTATGCTATGGGGCGAACAATATATATCTCTCGTAATGCCACTGATAATGTCCGGGATATCTCGCATTGTCGGAAAATGCATTTGCATGGACTTTATACATCTTCATTTCCCTCAACGTTGCTACCTGCGTCCGGCCGCCCCGTGTGGCGCTTCATTGCAGAGATAATGTTCTTCCGTTTGAGATGACCTATTTATCTCATGCGATTTGATTTTGAACATGTGATGCAGTTCGCAGTCACGTCATGCAGTGCCTATGTCTCTCCAATTTTAGTTGTGCGGGAGAATTTCTGCACAATTGCATTGCCTCGTCCGGCAATCGCCCAGGGTCCTGTCAACTTGCCCTCGGTGGGACTCAACTGATCCAGAAGCGCCTCACAAATGTGAGTGTTTTCGAGTTTTTGTCGCCGCATTTCAACGAGCTTCTTGAGCCTGTCGGGCAGCGAGTGGGTTGTCGTGCGGTAATCATTGTTCACCTCTCGTAATGTGCGTTTACGTTCACCATGTCTTTCATGCGATCCCGACGTTGGACTGGCAGCTCAACGGTCGGACAGACAACCACATATCCGTTCGCAGGAGTCTGGCTACTCTGCCTTGGGAGACTAACTCAATGTATCCTGACTGGAAAGAACCACCCATACTGATGGTGATGTCTCGATACCCTCGAAAACCGTCGGCAGTTAACTTCACACTGATGAAGGCGCGCCGTGATGTACGATGACACACACCATCGCCTTACGTCGCCGAATACAAACTTGCCGGGCACGAGCGAACCCGGCTCTGACTACTTACGTCGAGTATTTCTCAACGCGACTCGCATATATATAGAGCTGGAGCGCTCTACGTACAGGAGTATAAAGCCTGCGTGGAGCTGTGGTATTCAAGACAGACTCAGGCAGTCCAACGTTGATCGTTCTCCTCACATTCTACATCCTTTAATCCTTCTCAACACCAATTTTTTCACGACCAGTTTCCTTAACGTCTTATCACCATGAAGTTCGCCACCACCCTCATTGCCCTCTTCGTCACCGCTGCGTCCGTCTCTCCGCGGGCGCCCGATCGCTACTATTGCTCGGACTAAGGGGCGTCTTCCGCCACCCCGCGAACGCCCCCGACGGCACCGTGCGCAGCACACGCCTGCCCATGGAGCTCTGCCAGTGCCTGGTGCTCGTGACCACTGGGTGCAAGGTATTATGGAATGGAGAAGAAATCGTCAGGCCTTCCTCAGCCATCGCTGCCGCTGGTGCCTCACCGACCCCTCTCGACAAGTATGCTACTCACCTGCGCCCCGAGGAAACCAACCAAAAGCTTAAAATAAACAATCCTATCCCCCGCCGGGCGCACTTCCCGTCCCCGCCCAGGGAAATGAAGCACGGCACCGGTATCACCTGGGCAGCCTTACGTTCAACGCGAACGACAGCGAGCGCGGCCGCGCAGGGCCTCGCGAACATCCTTACCACTTGCCTCGCAAAGAGAGCTCGGTTGCCGCGTTCGGCTTATGCTCGGCTGCGACTACGGCAAGGGGTAGAGCCTAGGTGGTGTGGAGTACACGGGCTATGCGGATGATGTTGTGTTCAAGTGCGGGGGTGGAAAGGAGGGCTACGGCAACCTCCCTAGCGCTGAAGGCCTCGCACGGGCTTACGACCAGTGGAAATGGCTTCTGCCGAACGCTTTTGGTGGCCGTTGGTGAGTGCTTGACTTAGTGTTGGACTTGAGGGCTTTGTTGATCTCATTCATCGTGATAGATTTGGATCTATTTATGTGTGGTGCCTGTTGAAGGAATTCTTTCATGAGGGACTATTAAGTAACTTCTACCATAACAATGTATGCGTTCGCATTCTGAACACCTTCGGTCTCCTGCATGGTGCTTCGGAGCCTCGACCTAAGCGCACTTCGGGCGGGTTCGCAAGGCAAACGAGCAGCTGGTAAAGGTACACGCCAGTTAAAAGGTTAAATCCCATCACGTTTCCCTCAGATGACGATGGCATAGTAGGCAGATACGAATAAATTCCGTGCTGTCAACTCCATCGAACAGTCCACGTTACGGTATGACCTCTGCTTCAATTTAATCTTAGCTTCACTGCACTATACTTCAGTCTTGTCTCCCGACGACAACCACGACGCGCAGGACGTGCACTGCGGCGGGCACAACATCAGAAACAGGGCTGAGGTGAGTTCACCCGTATACTAGCGTATATATGCTGTCAGCTAACGCTGTCGCCTCAATACGACGTAGCTTACATCAATGTATGCATGCTATACGACGCCCAGTTCAGTTGTCGTCGCTCCGTGCAGACACTCACATTTTATGAAGGTTGCAGACCATCTCGCCGGGCACCATCGCGTTATCAGTGCAACATCAGTGCGCGCTACGGATTCGCTGACACTACATATCAACTGACTTGTTTTGAATCTAGCATTCACTGGGTCTGGGAAGTGCTTCCATGGTAGCATATAGATTGGAATGGTATGGGCTACAGGACGGAGGTGGTGCATGGTCTGGGACATCCCTCGATGGTCTAGCGTAGATGTACATATCCTGTGCTGGCTCGTAGTGTACCGCAATATATTTGCTTATTCCCTCATATAAACCAGAGTACAAGCAACAGTATAGCCTAGGTGAGATCTATGGAGAAATAGCCCCTGCTAGGATACCATCAAACTCTCCCTGTCTAGATCGGCATAGATGGCGGTGTATCACGCATTTCACAATCTATGAAAGCGCAACCTATACAGTCATCCACCGCCCGTTGAGCCACCCAAATTATATGGGGCTCTATAGGGCTCAACTGTACGATTAACACCAAGATAAGCTATGAGTACATGTATATACTACTCATCTGTACTGTACAATATAATGGGTCGAGTCAGAGCAAAGGAGAGTCTGCCTGCGCGATGCCGAGAAAGTTGATGAAAAGCCCGCTCACCACCCGTTGAGCCACCCCAAATGCGCGGACAGAGGTAGCCAAATAAGGGAATCCATCATTCGGTGGCGGAGCTCATGCTCAGAGCCATGCCGCCATTTCCTCGACGTCGAACACCCCGCTCTCGCCCTGCTCCTCCTCCTCCTCATCGTCTTCAATCTCCCCAATGACTTTTGGCTTTGGGATCGGTTTCAATCTTGGCGCTTGCACTGGCTTCTTCCACCCCGGCCTTCGACGTTCTGTCTTCGCCAACTCCCGCTCAACTTCCCATTTGGCAACCTCCTGCTCCCACTCTGCTTTGGAGTCCCTGTTCACCTGCTTCCTAGTCTCTTCTTTTTCACCCCAGTCTTTCATTGCCACCGCCTTCTCGACTCTTGCCACCTTTTTCCTCTCTGCCTCAGCTGCCAGTTCGGCTTTCTTCGCTTCGTGCGCCGCAACTAGTGCCACAAATTCATCCTCGGTAAGGAGTCGTGGCTTTCCATCTGTGTGCAACCTCTCGCTTGTCTTCTTCGGCCGCTCTGCCTCTGCCAGCTGGAACCTAACAGTCTCCACATACTCCCGTGTAAAACAAGCATCGCTCGCTGTTCGTCAATCACAGCACGTGCTTCTGCGACCGCTTTGGCCAGGAGCTCAACCTCCCTCATCAACCGCTCTTCCTTCATGGTGTCCGGGCGGATGCGTGAGATGTCCAGTGCTGGGAGAGGTGGTAACGGGGAGTGGAAGTAGGTGGGTAGCACTGAACTTGAGCGGATAGGTGAGGAGCTGACTAGGAATGCTACAGAGGTGGAAGCAAGCTCTCGGCGAGCTTCATGCACTGCGGTGGAAATATCTCGCTCATGACGAGACCTTTTTGGGCTGGGTGAGTTCTCTACACTGGAGAGACTCCGAACGCTGGCGCTTTCGACTGCGCCTAAGCGCATTTCGCGATTGCGCGGACAGGGGAGGGTGGTTCAAGGGGAAGACAGCTGCGATATGTAGTCTCCTTACTTGGTGCCATCATCTGCGGTGTGATCTTCGAACGGTCAAAAGGTGACACACCGGTCTTGCTGAAGGCAGCTTGGATGACCTCTGGTGTTGCGGTACGCGACCAAGCACATCCAAGACTTGAGGAAGTTCTCCTTTGAGACTGCCTGCCTCTTTTCCCGTTCCCATTTGTCTCGCTCGGCTGACCAATTTGTCTTCAAAGGTGCAAAGACAACAACATCAAGGCCTTGGTAGACATGAGTGGCATGTGAGGGATAGCATAGGACCTCGATGTTGTGCTCCCTTGCATACTGAAGGAAACCAAGAGTGTAGTGGGAGTTATGACCGTCGACAACGAGGAGCCGTGTACGCCTAGCAGCCTTGGCTTTTGTGTGACAATCAAAGTGTTTGATCACGTCGACTCCAATTTCTCCGTCTGTCCAGCCCTTTTGAGAATATCCTAAGCTGCTAAAGGTGAGCATTGTACATGGTGAATATGATGTGGGACCTACACTGCCTTGAGAGGATTGTTCTGCAGCCACTTGATGAGAAATCCTTTCCCTTGAAGATGACAACAGGTGGAAGGTATGATCCATCTGCACAGATGAACGGAATAACGGTAATTGTTTCCTTTGCACCGCTACGCTGCTGATGCTGAACAGGCTTCCCCTTCCGTCCAATAGCTCGCTCTCTCTGTCCAACTCCAGGAAGGATTCCAGATTCATCAGCAGCGTAGATCAGTTCTGGAGGAATAGTCTTTGTTGTAATTACATCATTCAGAATGTCGTAGAATGCATCATTCATTGTAGGGTTGACAGCCCGACCACGTTTGGTGTCCAATGGCCGTGACCAATAGGTGCTAAGCCTGTCGGAGTGCTTCTCAAGAAACCGGCCAGTCCAGTTCACGCCCAAAATCCCGGAGAAGGCGGGGATCTTGTCGTGCGGTGATAACTTTCTCAACAATCTCCTGAAGCCTTCGATGATTCTTAGGCCATCCTCGGTCGGCGACTTCGGCTGTATATTCAATGACCTTTTCGGTTTCGCCTTTGTTGAGCCACCCTCTATCTGCGTTTGCGTCGCTCTGCAATTTATGACTCTCATCGGTAGCAAGTCGGGTAATAGTCATGCGATCAATGGGGATTAATGCACCTGTTTGTTGCTCATGTTTGAAGGAGACTTGCTTGCAGATGGTCCGGGCTCCTACACGCTTGTTCACAGGCTTTTCCAACTCTGCTTGATAGGCAATGGCTGCTTTCATCGTCAATGCGTCCTTCACGTTGCGAACTACTCGGTCCTTCGTAGTGTCTGACTGGGCTCTTCCGACCATAGTAAGGGTGTCGAGGTGTAGAGAATTTAATGCTCATTTAACGGCATTCTGTGCCCTTAGCAAAATGCTCAACCTTGGCATAACCAGTCAGAACACACGTCATTTAACAGTAGACGCGTTGAACGCAAACCACGCACGGCACGTGAGCGCGTTTAATCGCACGGCGGCTGTAGCGTTTGAGGTCAACCGCTCTGCGGTCTGTCTCTCAAAACCGGGTGCTCGGCTGTCCTCAGTACTTGAAGTATGACAGCGTAAGGCGCGGGATACTTCAACATAGTGTGGGTCAAAGTACTGAGAGTAACTCCGAGCTTCCGCAGATACACCCCAGTCAGCAAATGTGGTAACAAAATACAATCTATGCTCAAAATTACCCGTTTCGCTGACAGAGTGAGACCAACTCACTCATAGCCTCTGTCGCTCTATACACTACATGTTCACTACCTTGTGCAAATAACTGTCATTTTTCACTAATATACATTGGCTACACTATGTTCCCGGTAGGGGTGGCTCAACGGGTGGTGGTGGCTCAACGGGCGGTGGATGACTGTACTCTCTCCTTCACCTCTCATGCATCATTCGCCGGTTGGATGCTACGACTTGCAGCGCGAAGTGCTGTCTATTCCCACTCGCCTCATTGCGTAGCTCGCTATCGGAGCTCGTCAGCACTTTCTACACCCGGCGATACACCTTCATCCGCTCAGACATGGAAGTACCCTACCCGAGGCGGTCAGAGTCTGACCGACCGATACCAACGGCTTGAGAAGTCGCTGCGAGGAAAAGGGGCGTACAGACGCGATATAGTTGAACTTTCGGAGGACATGGAAGAGAACGAGGGCGCTGTCAGCGTACCGTCGCGCGCAAGACCTGCGAGGTCGGACCAGAAGACGTTCATGGGATTTGTGGTCCCCGAGGAGCCGAAGCCTCCAGGTTCCGACGGTGAGTGTTGCTTGCAACAACGTATTATAATATACGTTCAACTGTAGCATCAGAATGCTGCATGTCCGGATGCGCTATATGCGTGCACGATCTCTATGCCGAAGCGGCGGACGAATACAAGAAAGCGATGGATACTCTGCGGACATCGCTGTCGGAATTGCATATTCCTCGAGATCAATGGCCACAAAGCATCCGCTCGACGACCGAACATGCGGCGAAGAAACCGAGTGTTGCCCTTGACGCGTTTGAAGAGCTGGAGAGGCAGTTGAGACAGAAGAGGGAGGCTGTAGCCCAACCCGGGGGTTAGTTGAACGTGGAGAGTTCCGCACTCTGCCCTGACATGATGCCTTAGCTGTCGAGCAGGCTCTCGCAGTGCAGGGAGCGCGACAGAGGAGACGTACAGCTGTCGATGCTGCGTCGTTGTATGAAGGTCTGCGTTGGGTATTGTTTAGTAATCGCTGAATGCCACTTGAGTACGGGTGCTCTAGTGAGTGTGATGATCAAAAATGCAAGGCACTCATGTTTACTATATTTTTCTAGTAGGAGGCATTACTACTGTCCATGCGTCGCCCTCCGTCTTTCCCCTTCCCTGGCTTGAATTGAAGCGAGCTGCTGCTCTTCCTCACTGGTCCGCACCCCTAGTCTGACCGCGCTCTTGAGTATCTCTATCCTTTTATCAATCTCTTCCTCTTGCCTTCCTTGATAGCCATGCTTCCGCCAACATCGCCCACGTTCCTCCGATGACTCCACGTTCGCATCTCGCCGCTTCTTCTGTTCGCCACCGTTCTCGACCCACAGCTTGAGCCTGTGCCAAGCCACTCGGTCATTTCGGCAAGGGGCTGCGAACGCCGTTCCCACTCTGATCCCTGCTTGCCCGCATTGTGGACAACGCTTCCCAAGGGGTTTCCACTGCACGTCTGGCAAGCAGGCACTGATTTTCTCAAACTCTATCTCTTGTCTGTTGTCACCTCGACGAACGGTGTCCTGCGTTTTCCAGCCCCTCTTTACAATTGCCTCCCGTTTCCGTCTCTCCTTGGGGTTTGGCCCCCTCGAAGTGTCGAGGCTTGCAACGCTGTTTTCATGCGGTTCCAATTGGGTCTGACTCGCACAGCGCTTCCCCAGGAGTAATCGCTCCCTTCGATTAGAGCAATCTTGAACAATCGTCGGCAGTCGAAGCATGCAAACTTGTGCCAGAGGGTCGTGTATGTACGGTAATTGGTAGTGACCGGTATGAGTATCCCATTCTCGCGGCCTATCAACTCTGAAGCCAGTGAGTAGTTCAGAGGGGTGCGGCGCCGTTCACGCACAAGTGGAAACGTACCTTCTCCGAAATGGTCGAGATGTCATTGTGTTGTAGGATGGTTTCGGTAATACTGGCAGACCTCATTGCTCGCACTGCACTTTTATTTCAGCAACGGCTCCGGCACTGCTGGTATAGCCATGACTCAAGTACGGCGGGCCCGCACATGTGGCATTTGAATTTGACTCGGTACGTTAGTTATTCGTCTTCACGGGCGCATACGGTGATACCGTCCCACATTCCCAGGCACATCAACACGACTACCTGTCCGTGACCGCGGGCTCTATCGTACATGCTTTGTTGCAGTCCCATAGGCTCGTGCTATCGTACGACAGGATTGGCGTATCGATGCATCTCCATGGAAAACGGTTTGTAGTCGGAGCGGTTTAGCCTATGGCATCTGTCGCTCAAGGTGTAGGGTGCTTTTGGCCCATGATTTCCCTCCCCTGCAAGACGGCGATCTCAAGAGTTTGACAAGGGCAGTGCTGGGCGGAGGGGCAGGCACAAGAATACCAACATCCCCTGGATCCTGGGTATATAACAGGCGGAACGGTTGGCAAAGAGTTGTGGTCCATAGCTAGCCGCTTGCCAGACTATCTGCACTTCCAATCCTTCGAGTTATCTGAACAAGTTATTTGGTGCAACACAGAGAAAAGAACTTTCTCATGGATGCATCTCGGACCTCGGACGTTATAGGAGTAGCTTCGGTTTACAGGTGCGCTCAACTAACCTGAAAACATATCAACCGATCTCATCATATGGCTTTTTCTTCAGCGATGCCTTTCTGAACCGTTCCCTCTGCATCGTCGCCTTCAGTGAGTTCTTCCCAAACCGCTTTTTGATAATAACATTGACATCCGTCCGTCTACAGCAATACTTTATTTTGACTACGTCTTAACGTTACCGCTCGAGATTGAACTCTATTGGGGCCAAAGGTTCAACCGTTCGTGGGCCACAGCATTATTTTTCTCTGCCGCTATCTCTCGCTAGTCGGGAATATCCCTGTCGTGATTCAAGCTGCACTGCCTCAGTACAATCATTCAGTGAGTGAGATACTATGAATCGACGAGTTGAATATTGACTTGCGAACGTCCTACAGTGGTAAGCACGCTTTGTAAAAATTCAGCGGACTCCTTTCGAAGCATTTTTCAGGTGTACTGCCCTTATTGACTATCATGAAGTCTACATCCTGGTATCTCAATGTCTGGTGGGGCGTAAGTAAATAACTGAGATACACCGTTACAAGCGCGCTGACGAATTACGCAGTCTTGCTCATCATACGTACCTATGCGTTATACGGCCGCAGCCGTAAAATCTTATGGCTACTCCTCGGTGTCGCAGGGACAGCCTTGGCAGGCGGCGGCGTAAGTATGGTACCTTGCAGCAATATCTCTTCGCTGAAAATGTGTATCAGGCTTCCATATTTTTGAAACTCAGCCCTGCACCGACTACACCTATCAATGACGGATGTAATGTGCCAACCTCAGATGCAGAGTGAGTGGACGCGCGCTGATAGAAGAGCTTGTACTGATCTGTTGAGTCTTCAGGGCACAACGTACGAGACCAAGTTGCTTTCTGCACATATGACTGAACTAACGGAAACTCTGCAGATGTGGCCATCACATGGGGTTGCGATCTGCTTGTCGACATTACTATCTTCGGCTTAACATTATACAAGGCCATGAGTCTCCGCGGAGGCAGGCGACACTTCGTTGATATAATTCTACGCGACGGTATGTAATTTTTTCTCCCCGCACTCAGCAGTTCAGTGAATGCCCGTTGATAGGTACGATGTATTTTGGGTATGTCGTTCATACACATCCCAACCTGATCCCACTTTCAATATTCACTGGCGGTTAGTATACTCTCATGTGCATGCGTGAGCA
>JAKOGH010000144.1:0-150428 GCA_024811115.1 Terana coerulea
AGTATGCACATGGGAAAAGCATATCCTTGAACTTGCACTGTGGCTGTGTGCTAGTCGCCAACAGTAGGATGAAGTGTCGGTGAGCTGGGGAATATAGCAGTAGTAGCAAACTTGTTCGCCAAATATCTTGAAGTTAAGCGCTTGAAGTCGAAGATACAGCCCGGTGCCCATCTGCGATGAGGACACTGCTTGAATGGATCGTGCTTGAGAGACGCTTTGCCAAAAACATCGCATAGTAAACACATTTGCTGAGCATTATTGAGCATGGCTTCGAGTTGACTCACAAAAGCAAGTGTGGGTCCAAGGCAGAGCTGCTCGAAGTCGCTTATTGCCTTAGCTGCTTCGTAAATGTAGCTGGTCCGTCAGCCAAGTCCATATCGTCATTTCTGCGCTTGGAAGTATGCTGATCGCGAGTGTCGATGATGAGGGAGTTGGTGAAAGTATAGTCGTCAATGCCTTCATACCGTAGTCATCGGCTTGTGGGTACAGCGACAGCATGGAGCCATAGCACTGATCAAGTTGTTAGATGATATCTCGCAGGGTATTGCAGTACCATCCACTTTGATATTCCAGCGAATGCACTGCTTGCTATCATAGATGATAGTTCGCATAGCACTGTAGCCCTTCGATGTATCCATAGCTGCAAAGTCTTGAGGCTGCATGAGGCGATTCGCGAGCAATGGGAAGGAGATGTGCAATGGCATGCTCGTGATCACGTGACCATAGCTTGTACCCAGTCCATGAAGTCCATCGGAGTACTTGCATGAATGACAGCACGAACACTCGGATAGTCGTTGCCAGCAGCAAAGGCAGAGGTGCACACCATCCACCGACTGTCACCGTTGATCAAGACGACCGCCGCTTCCTTCGCGATCGCTAACAACCCTTGCACTCTTTCCTCCAGCGATACGCTGGGCAGTGGAGCCGTTTAGCAAGAATGTCGAGGAGTGGCTTGAATGGGACAAAGATAAGACCGCGATCTGCACTGTCAAAGTCTGAGCTATAGAAATGGGCCAATGCAACTGCTCGTGTGACAATGGCATTTCGGCTGAGAAGTGGCTTGTCGATCACATACCGCAGCTCTGGCCGAATGGTGGTAGTGCGAATGACTTCAGCATGACGTAGCAAGTTGCCTTCGCGACGTAGCGTGGAAATAGTATGTGGTGGAAGTGTAGCAGATAAAAGGACTAGTTGGCAGTCTTCAGCAAAGCGAAGTTCATTGAAGAACTTGACACTGTCACGGAATGCGTCGGAGGTGAGGTAGAGATGAACTTCATCTAAAATAACGCGCTTGATAACACGGCCACGAGTGCTGTGCAGATAGACCATTTCATCCTGGAAGTTGGTGTTGCGAGCTTGATCGACCAGCACAAGAACAATGCCCTTCCTAAAAGGCTGCGTGGTCGAGTGGTCGAGCGATAGACCTCAAAAGGTATTTTCATGGCTGTAAGTCGCTTTTCATAGTCCCTGAAGCAGTGATTTGAGTGGAATGACGATGATAAGGGTATTCCGTGGTTCCAAGTCAGCTGCAATAAGTGGCAGCATGGTCTTGCCTCCACCAGTAGCCAGAATAGAGATGACATCTGTTGTACGCTGCAAAACCTTAATAACTGACTGTTCTTGACCGCTGGATGACCACTGAGCATCTGGCTTTTGAAGCAGTTTACGTAGCGAGGCAAGTGCCTTAGCAGTAAGATCGCCACCGGCTGTATGTGATATGCCTCGTATACGTGTGATACTATTTGAATTGTAAGTAAGTAATATGGCAAATAGATCACACTACGCACGCAGATGTAGAAGCAACTTTAGCGTATTTGCTGCTGACCAGAAACCAATGGACCAAGTGAAGCATTAGGCACCGAAAATGCAGGAGCCTGTTGTGGGCTAGAGTACGATCGTACCAGTGACGCTGCTTGAACAGCAGGATGTTGTATGATGTTGGGCAAAGACATGGGAAGAATAGAAGGTGATGTATCTGGGATTGGTGACGGAGAGGTTGGAGGAGATGACCGATGCATGAATATGTCATCAGCTGGTTTTAGATAATGTATGGGTTGTATTGGTGGTATCAAAGCAGCTGCTGCAATCTTGGCATCAAGTGCTGGCATAATAGAACTGATGAGCTGAGCTGATAGCTGCTGAATGTCGATAAGCCGTGATAAATCCAGTGTGGCAGCGAGATGGTGAGTGATTTGAGTCGTCAAACTGTCTAAGTTAATTGGCTGAGCTTGAAGTTTGGTGGTGACCTGATCTACAATTGATGTAACCATAGCTTCTTGTGCAAGAGCTTCACGTGATCGAGGAAACTGAATCACGACCAGCAGCGACCAATGTATCGAAGTTTGTGCAACGCGACTCCGTAAACGATATACCAAGTCCACCTTAATACAATGTTAGCTACTATTATTATAAAGAAATATAGCATAGCCTACCTGGAACAACATGCATTGCCTTTTGCCACCCAGTGCTGGCTTCCAGAAATAAAGGAAGCATATCTTCACCATGACCAGCTGACGCATCAGGAGATAGACCGTAAATTCGACGTTCGAGAGAGTAGCTATGGCCAGCTTGCTCAGCACCCACAGTATCGCCTTCATTGTTATCCAGAGCATCCATATCGCTAGGGCAAAGCTTACGACGAAGGGCAATAGCGATATGACGCCAGTCACGAACACCAAGTTTCTCCAGCATATGTTGATTGGTATATTGCTGCATTGTTGCCGTGAGATGTGTTGTAGTGAAGTTGTCCTTGCCATTAACGAAGAGCTGGGTATCGTCGTTCAAGCAGCTCTGGATTGTTGGGGAAAAGGTGCTTGACAACAACCTTTCGCGAATGGACGTACAACAGCTAAGTCTTGAATTAAAATGTGCGAAGTGAAAGCGTCAGAGAATGAGAATAGGACGGTCACGGCCTTTGAGTGCAGAGGTCTTGCTGTATGTGCGCATCATAACGAGATGCTTGTCCAGCGAGTAGATTGCGTGATGGTTGATGTGGTGTAGAGCGATAGATCATACCAGTAAGTTCTGTTCTCTGACTAGGACCACCACTAAGCATCTCGCAGCGAAGGAGGATGAGCTTGGAGAGCTTAGCATAGTTCGTCAACCATTGCTGAAGTGCAACGCGGTTCCAAACTCGCTTGCCACTTTGCTCAATCGTAAATTGTTGAAGCATGTCGTGATGTCCAAGCAAAGTGTCGATAAACTTGGTACGACTGGTCAAAAAGGGGATTGCGATGGTCGGATAGAAAGGAATAGCCAGGAGTGGTGTTGGACATGTCTTCAGTGAGGCTTTTGTAGTTAGCAGCGATAGGGAGATTTGTGAGCACGAGTGTTGTCCATAGTACGTGAATATCATCTTCCAAAGCCTTGAACATCCTGATGCATAGACTGAATTGTAAGTGTTGTGCCACGAAACTGAAATGTGCTCCAGTTGATACGATCGAGCCAAATGAGAGCAGGGAGTGAGACTTCTTCATGAGCATAGGCAGAGGCGAGGTGTTGGTTGGTGCAGATTTCGGCAAAGGTAGAGTCGACATGATCAGTGAACCAAGGTTGCAATGCTTTCATATGATCCAAGCTAGAGCTAAACTTCGCTTTCGCTGCAATCATGATGGACTTCCCAAAGCATAGTGAGGCGTAGAATGCTTGAACATTGCAAAGCTCTTAGTGAGATATTTGGGGCTTTGATGCGAACCATCGGCAAGAAGGCTGTTCCAAAACAAAGTAGCGAAGTGTTGGATTGGAAAGGGTGTCTTCATCTCGCTTCGGCCAGGTCGAAGTCCATAAATGCTTGCAAACCTCGTGGATCATCTCAATGTACATCGAAGGTTTTCCGCACCATACTCTTCACATATTGACCGACTGCCCAATATGCTGTCCAATAACGAAGACCGCCAATACCATGGAACAGCTTTGTCGCTTTGCTTGTTATCGTAAAGACGAAAGAGCATGACGAAGCGATCGAAGTTGACGAGAATATGCTTGAAGTGTCGATTCCTCTTGATGACGATGGAATGGAGTGTGATTAAGGCCACTGATAATAATATGAGATAATTAAAGCACAAAAGAACACATAATAACGTACCCATCAGCAGGATCCTCAGTGTTTAGTATTTGCAGCTCAAGAACTGAAGCTCGATCAATGCATGCAACAGCACTTTGAATGTACTGATCGACTGCTTCAATTAACCATGGAAATTCCTCCTTCTTCGGCAAAGTAATGTATGCTCTAAGCAGCATTGCGTCGATACTGTCTGTATAGAGATACCATTTGGTGTTACGCTGCCAAGCACTGAGTTGGCGAATGTCGGAAGTGTTTGTAGCATAGCTATCTTCAGCAATAATTGCTAAAGCATCGGTGTGGAGTACAGATATGCTGTCGGAAAGTGAAGCCTGTGGTGACTGAATTCGAAAGCAAGTGCAGGCATCGCTGTGGTTGAAGCGTTGAACAAAGCCAGAAAGAAAACCTGGTGATGCTTGAGTAGCGTGTTTTCCAGAGCGATGTCTTCGGAGGACTTCTTCAGATGTAGAGCTAAAACGGCAGTATTTGCACCAGAAGCCAAGTTCAACAGCTAGGCCAAAGACAGCAGGAATATCGATATTGACTGGAGGTAAAGGCAGTGCAGGCGATATGTTGCAAGTTGAAATAGCATCGGCCCACAGCTGGTTGTCAATAGAAATGCGAGTGGAGGTGCCTGTTTTATGCTCAGGGCCATTGCAAATGTGGCCTAACATCCAGCTCTGGAGTGTCGCAATTTGGCACGATTGACAACATAGAACATGATATGTTGTAGCTGTAATACCAATGGAGGCAAAGTATTCATTTGCCACCTCATCAGTGTTGAGCCAGTTAATCTAAACAGAAGGTCAGAATGTATGGTCAATATCCTTATATAAAACCTACAGCTGAAATGGCAATCTGCACAGGCTCAGCAACTTGTATTTCATTGGATATTGGTGAGGGCTAATATATATTAAGCATATTGCATTTTGTTCAATATTAAAAGACATACTGAGTGATGCTTTGTATTTTGTTGTACCATTGATAAAGGCTCAATGTGAATAGGCTGAGTATAAATATAAAGTAAGAAATAGTAAAAAGTTATATAAAAGCAGACTGACCCAAACAGCATTTGTATCCATAACATGCTTGGCCAAGGTTTTAAAAACCCCAAAAGTCTTGCCACATCCACAAAGGCAGATAAAGAGGTCTTTGCCATCGAGCTTTTGATTGTGCACAGTTACAATGCGTCCATCTGGCAAAGGCAGCTCTTTACCGGCAACTCTACTGATGATGCTGCCTAGATCCTTTAGAGTCAAAAACTCTATGGCAGATTTGGCATGTAGAGGGTGCCATATTCTGTAGCATTGATAAGCATTGCAAACTATGAGCAAGTAAGGAGAACTTACCAAAAAAGCGAAATAAATGACCACTTGAATAGATGGTGATAGTTCAGGTTCAAGTTATATAGCTATCCTAAAGTGGAAGTGCCATCATTGATTGATTTCCAAATATGGCAGTTCTATCACAAAGTTACATAATTGAGTCCCTTTGAGAGTGCAATCATATGACTGTAGGAATAAACTGCTAAAACCAGTGGCATCTGTTATATTAGCTGGCTAGGCATGCCCTTAGGCATATGATGGCATGCTTATATTAGGAAGGCATGTAATCATGTAAGGGCATGTCATGCCTGAATGCACAGTACATTCTGAATAGTAAAATATTAGAGTAAGTAACCTCTTGCTCTCCGATGGAGCTAGAAATACCTAGAAATTCGTCGATATTCGAATATTTCCAGCTTACTGACTAGGTAAGTGAGTGGTAAGTAACTGTTACTTATCTCGAAAATGATTTCACTACCATCATAACTAGAGTTCTCACTTCTTTCAAAAGTTCTAATGACTTGCCACATTAGAGCATTGGATAAGGCAGTGCAAGAGCGCACTTAGTGACCAGGTAAGTCACAGTAAGTACTGCCTACTTACTTGGTAAGTAAGAGTAAGTAAGCTCTTGCTCTCTGGTGAGCTAGAAATAGCAAGAAATTCGTCGAAATTCGAATATTTTTGCTTACTGGCTGGGTAGGTTGCAGTAAGTACTATTTACTTACTGAGTAAGTAAGAGTAAGTAAGCTCTTGCTCTCTGATGGAGCTAGAAATAGCCAGAAATTCGCCAAAATTCGAATATTTCTAGCTTGCTGACTAAGTAGGTGGGTAGTAAGTAATTGTTACTTACCTAGTAAGTAAGGGTAAGCAAGCTCTTGCTCTCTTGGTGGAGCTAGAAATAGCCAGAAATTCGTCGAAATTCGAATATTTCTGGCTTACTGACTGGGTAGGTCGCAGTAAGTACTGTTTACTTACTGAGTAAGTAAGAGTAAGTAAGCTCTTGCTCTTTGTGAGCTAGAAATAGCAAGAAATTCGTCAAAATTCGAATATTTTGACTTACTGACTAGGTAAGTCGCAGTAAGTACTGTCTACTTACTGAGTAAGTAAAAGTAAGCAAGCTCTTGCTCTTTGGTGAAGCTAGAAATATTTAGAAATTCGTCGAAATTCAAATATTTCTGGCTTACTGGCTGGGTAGGTCGCAGTAAGTACTATTTACTTACTGAGTAAGTAAGAGTAAGTAAGCTCTTGCTCTTTGGTGGAGCTAGAAATAGCCAGAAATTCGCCAAAATTCGAATATTTCTAGCTTGCTGACTAGGTAGGTGGGTAGTAAGTAATTGTTACTTACCTAGTAAGTAAGGGTAAGCAAGCTCTTGCTCCTTGGTAGAGCTAGAAATAGCCAGAAATTCGTCGAAATTCGAATATTTTTGGCTTACTAATTGGGTAGGTTGCAGTAAGTACTGCTTACTTACTGAGTAAGTAAGAGTAAGTAAGCTCTTGCTCTCTGGTGGAGCTAGAAATAGTAAGAAATTCGTCGAAATTCGAATATTTCTGGCTTACTGACTGGGTAGGCTGCAGTAAGTAATGTCTACTTACTGAGTAAGTAAGAGTAAGTAAGCTCTTGCTCCCTGGTGGAGCTAGAAATAGCAAGAAATTCGTCGAAATTCGATTATTTTGACTTACTGACTGGGTAGGCTGCAGTAAGTATTGTCTACTGAGTAAGTAAGAGTAAGTAAGCTCTTGCTCCTTGGTAGAGCTAGAAATAGCCAGAAATTCGTCGAAATTCGAATATTTTGGCTTACTAATTGGGTAGGTTGCAGTAGTACTGCTTACTTACTGAGTAAGTAAGAGTAAGTAAGCTCTTGCTCTCTGGTGGAGCTAGAAATAGTAAGAAATTCGTCGAAATTCGAATATCTCTGTCTTACTAACTGGATACTGCGCTCCTCTTTATGGTAAGTAGGCATATGGTGAGAGCATCCCAATTAGGAAGGCATGTGATGGCAAGACCCATATTAGGAGGGCATGTGATGGCATTACCTTATTTGGAAGGGCATGTGATGGCATTACCTTATTTGGAAAGGCATGCCTCTGGGCATGTGATGGCATGCCCATATTAGGAAGGCATGTGATTATGTAAGGGCATGGCATGCCGGAATCCACAGTGGATTCCGAATAGTAGAATATTAGATTAAAATAATCATTGTTTTGCTTTTCGAAAAGCAAAACAATTAATAAACAATTCGATTAAAATAATCATTGATTCTTTTTTTGAAGCACAACAGTGAGTCAAAAATTAAATGCCATGACAATGAACTATGTAAACATTCACTATTGAGCGTCATATACGTCATATGCAATATAATTATATATATATATAGCAAGCGTCATGACGCGAAACAGGTAGCTGATTCCATTTTAATAGTATTAGCATATGTTACGTCAGCTTCAGCATGTAAATCATATAATTGAACATATCAAAATAAACTTTGCATATACTGGCATAAATATGTTCATGTTACATGACTACATGATCTATCAACTAATCTTATCACAACTGTTCATTTACCATTCAAATACTTTAACTATATTATACTTGTGATGTGTATTGGACTTTGCCCCAACCCATGCTTTGTACTGACTATTTGTCACCCATGTCTGTTTGAACTCTATCTCTGCTAGCTGTTGCACTGTAGCTGAAGCTCACACTTCATATGCATACAGAAAAAGTGTATCCTTGAACTTGCACTGTGGCTGTGTACTAGGTAAGTCATAGTAAGTATTGTCTACTTACTTGGTAAGTAAGGGTAAGTAAGCTCTTGCTCTCTGATAGAGCTAGAAATAGCTAGAAATTCGTCAAAATTCGAATATTTCTGGCTTACTGACTAGGTCAGTAGGTGGTAAGTAACTGTTACTTACCTCGAAAATGATCTCACTACCATTATAACCAGAGCTCTTACTTCTCTTCAAAATGTTCTAATCACTTGCCTCATTGGAGCACTGGATAAGGCAGTGCAAAAGCGCACTTAGTGGCCAGATACATAACAGTAAGCAACTGTTACTTACTTGATAAGTAAGGGTAAGTAAGCTCTTGCTCTCTGGTGGAGCTAGAAATAGTCAAAAATTCGTCAAAATTTGAATATTTTTGGTTTGCTGACTAAGTAGGTGGGTGGTAAGTAACTATTACTTACCTAGTAAGTAAGGGTAAGCAAGCTCTTGCTCTCTGGTAGAGCTAGAAATAGCAAGAAATTCGTCGAAATTCGAATATCTTCAGCTTACTGACTGGGTAGATTGTAATAAGTATTGTCTACTTACTGAGTAAGTAAGAGTAACTAAGCTCTTGCTCCTGGTGGTGCTAGAAATAGCTAGAAATTCGTCGAAATTCGATTATTTCTGGCTTGCTGACTAAATAGGTGGGTAGTAAGTAACTGTTACTTACCTAGTAAGTAAGGGTAAGCAAGCTCTTGCTCTTTGGTGGAGCTAGAAATAGCCAGAAATTCGTCGAAATTCGAATATTTCTGGCTTACTGACTGGATAAGCAGCTAACTGACAATGCAAAGTTTGATGATGAAGCAAAATATACATGTTCACTTTTCAATTAGGCATGTACATATGTATATATTCCAATTAAAATGTGTACACATCCCAATAAGGTATGTACACGTTTACATAAGCGGTATATATCCTGATTTGGATGTGTACACGTTTACATAAGCTGTACATATCCCAATTTGGACATGTACACGTTTACATAAGCTGTCGCGTCACGTAATCCACCCTGGATTACGATTTTAATAATATTAGGACATGGACTTAGACATATATTGAGGACATAAGAATAATATTACATATGGTCTATGCAGCTGTGCATGCAAGACGAGGCAGTTGACCAGCTCCCATTAGTAGAGATAGCATGCGAGTTTCTGAAGTGCGCATTCACACGGGTCGCCTAAACCTCGGAAAAAGGGGGGAGTGCTGAAAAGAGGGCCCAGTTATCCCAGTCCGCTTGCAAGCTCGCGTCACCGGAACGGCAACTGACGCACGTGGCACACGGAGCTCTGCGAGACCGGAACTGGCTAGCGGAGAACGTCCGGACGGCTGGGAGGTTTGTTCGGCGAACACGTTCGGAACATGTTCCGCGAACGGGAGCTCCAGCCGGCCGGACTTTCTGGGCTAGCGAGTCTAGGAGACGGGATGACTGGCGAAGGTCGAGGAGAGAGGACATTCGGTTTGACGACAGGAGTGATGGGAGACATTGACCAATTAGAATGCGACCCAATCAGAGCGCCCAAGCGCCAGGCACACCCACGCGATGATTTCATGGGCGCTACTCGCTGTAACCGTGCAGAAAGTCGGCCGCCACAACGACGGTGATGCTCCACGTCCAGGAACGCGTTATGACCTGCGTAACGCGTTTGAGACTCTAGCCCCTGGCCACCTCCTGCTTTACCCCATCATCCGCGTGAACCCTGCACCCGGTAATGAACGCACGCCCAAGCCATGTCGACCGTCACCCCTGAGAAGGCTCAGAACACCGATTCACAAACATTCCTAACCGCCCTCGTCACCAATGCCGGAATACTTGCCATAGAGCTTCTCGCGTTCATATTTTTGAAGCACCGTCTCAGCCGGATTTACGAGCCAAGAACATACCTTCCTCCCCCCTGCGTAAGTTTGCCCTGTCTTTGCCATCCCCGGCCTGCTTAGCCATGGACCTTTCCTTAGGAAGCGTGCTGTGAACCTGCCGTCCGGTTGGTGGAAATGGCTTTTAGCCATAGCTGCCATACCCACAGGCGATGTGGTGAGTTTTGCTGCAGTTCACGTGTTTGGGTCCTCCATTCACTGGGACGAATTACAGCTACAGAAAAACGGGATGGATGCGTACATGTTCCTACGATTCCTCCGCCTTCTTATCATTCTTTTCGCATCCATGACTATCCTCTCGTGCGGGATCCTGTTACCCATCGACACTGCAGATTTACCCGACGCCAAATTTAGTGACAAGCTCGCGAAGCTGAGCTGGGGAAAGTATGTTTTCTTTCTTTCTCGTCGGCGTGGACCCAAGTTTACAATTTTACGTCTTCAGCATACCTGATGATGCTACGGGACGATATGCTGCGCACCTCGCGGTGGTCTACATTTCAACCTGTACGTATACAACTCGCGTCTTTGGCCACAATTAAAGCTGACGGGCACTTAGTTTGGATACTGTACCTCGTGCGTCGCGAACTCAAGCACTATGCCCGGACAAGACAACAATTCCTTATTTCGCCATCTCACTCTTCACTCGCGCAAGCCCGAACTGTCCTCGTTACAAACGTACCGGATGAAATGTGCAATGAACACGATTTACGACGTTGGGCGAGCTTTGTGCCTGGTGGTGTGCAGAATGTCTGGGTTTATCGGGACACAAAGGTGCGTTATACTACAGTCGGTTATCTGCCACCCTAACGGTCCCGCAGGATCTGAACGAAGACTACAAGAAACGTCTCAAAGCGTGTCAGAAGCTCGAGAAAGCCTCTTCAAAGCTCATTCGGTCGGTGGTCAAGGCGAAAGGCAAGCGTGACAAAGCCGAAGACAAGCAGTTCAGGAAGGAGCATCGGGCAGAGTGGAAGCAGCGCAAAGCGGCGGAGAAGGAGCATAAGAAAGAGGAGAAGGCGTTGGCAAAGAAGCGGAAGCAGGCCGGGCATGCAGCAATGCAGGCCGAGCAAGAGTACGAGCTGACGCACGGGGCTCACAAGATGGCCAGTATCACTCGCAACCATGACTACGGACGCCCAAGTGCAGACACGAACTTGACGGCTGTCAACAGCGACAATTCCCCCAACCTCAAGGGACGTACATCGCATGACGAGAATGTTCGAGGACAGCCGAATAGTATGGACAACGACAATTTGGAAGGCAACATCGGACGAGTTTCGTCGTCTCGGCCACGCGGCGCCCGCTCGGTCACCAGCGAGCTCGAAGCCGGCCAGCTTCCTTCACCAACCATGCCGCAGCACAACGGACACAATGACGGACTGCACGATGGTACCGCTGATAACGCAAGCCACATTTTTGAGCAGTTTGCCCCGGAGAGCAAGCGGCCGAAGCATCGCCTTGGGTTCCTTGGTTTATTCGGGAAGAAAGTAGACACTATTGAATGGTGCAAGGTACGTCTCGGGAATCTGCGCTGGTTGTTCCTTGCATTGAGTCTTTTATTACGTCAAACTAGGATGAGATCGCACGGTTGAACAAGAACATTTCCGAGAAGCGTGACCTACTTGCTCACCGAGACACGCAGCCGAAGCCCCTAGGAAGCGCATTCATACAATGTCACCTGCAAATGGGCGCGCACGTTCTCGCTCAATGCGTGAGTTACCACGAGGTATGTTGCTCGATTACCCGTATGATAGCCGCGTTGACGAGTATTCGCCGCCTGTAGCCTCTCATGATGGCAGATAAGTGGATCGAAGTGTCGCCGAAGGACGTTATATGGGACAACATTGATGTGAGTCCGACGCCTCTGTGCTTTTTTTAACCATACGCTATACTCACCACCGTATTACCTCAGGACTCTGCGTACGAAACCCGCTTCAGATACATCACATCATGGATCGGCAGTATAGTGCTAATTATCATTTGGTTCGCGCCGGTCGCGTTCGTCGGTACGCTCAGTAATGTATCAACGCTCTGCGAGAAGGTCTCGTAAGTGCTCGTTTTCCCCTCATATCAGGCACATCTGAAAGTTTGTACCGTTAGCTGGTTATGCTGGATTCGGGACGCTCCAACTCCTGTCCCCGGTATTATCCAGGGTATTCTCCCGCCTCTTTTCCTCGCCATCTTATTCGCAATCCTGCCCTGGGTACTGAAAGGTAAGGACTATTACCAGGCCTGTAATGCCACCCGCTAATGATTGGACTGAATAGGTCTCGCATGGTACGAAAATATCCCTCGGTGGTCGCTCCTGTCTATCAGTGTTTACAAGCGATACTTCTTATTCCTCGTGATGTAAGCTCGTCATTACTCGCATGCGGTTTGCAATCGGTGCTAATGTGTTACCTTAAGACATGGCTTCCTGGTTGTCACGTTGAGCTCAGGGCTGACATCCGCCGCTTCCGATGTGAGTGTTTTCCTCCGTCTTGATGATCTCAGCTCACTTTGTTTGCAGATTGCGGAGAATCCGACGCAGGCCGTATCCAAACTCGCGGAGCAGCTCCCGAATGCATCCATATTTTTCTTGACGTGGACGCTAACGCAAGGTTTGTCCGGCGCCGGCAGCGCACTCTTGCAAATCGGACAACTGGTCGTGCATTTCGTGAAGAAATGGTTCCTTGGACGAACGCCCAGGCAGGCCTATGCGGTCACGTTCATGATGCCGAGGGTAAGTTCTTCGTCTAGGCCTTTTAACCTCGTGCGCGACACTCAATATTTCTCAAAAGGCAAATTTTGGACTCATTCTGCCCCGTATGTCGCTACTCGCGACCATTGGTCTCGCCTATAGTGTTTTGTCGCCCATCATAAACGCCTTGGCGACTGTGTCGTTCATATTGTTCTTCTTCTCGTGGAAGTTCTGTGAGTACTTACTGCATCAATATATTGCGAGTCACGGTCAGCTTACGTTGCGATCTGCAGTGCTTACCTGGGTCTTCGACCAACCTGACGAAACTGAGACCGGAGGGCAATACGTACGTTCTCCCTCTCCATGTATTCCAGGCCTTAAGCTTACGCGATCGCTCTGCAAGTTCCCGATCGCTATCAACTTCTTGTGTAAGTCCCGGGTGTTGTCAAGTTTGCGGAGTCACTGACACTCGCAAACAGTCGTGGGCATGTACATCGAACAAGTCTGTCTCGCGGTACTTTTCTTCCTCAAGGTCTCGGATGGCTTGATTTTCATCATCGAGGGCGTTCTGATGGTCCTTCTCATTGGCCTCACTCTAACAGCTCAAGTATTATACCGGCGTAGCTTCCTTCGTAAGTGCCAGTCTGATCCAAGTCGTGTTCAACCCTCACTGCTTGCCACAGCCATCACTCAGTTCCTCCCGATGTCGTTGGCAACGAGGAGGATGCAGGAGCGCGTTGAACGTGAGCGGAAGCGACACCATGAGCTCCAAGCCAGCCCCAGGAAAGAGGACGACGATCTCGACTTGTTCAGTCGCGAAGGTAAGTTGCATTACTTACTCAGTAACCAATGCTCTAATCTCATGTGCGTTCTCAGGCATTCGCTCGGTCGTACACCATAATATCAGGAACCCCGTGGAGAAGTTGATGAAAGAGGTCCAGAAGAATGTGGCCAAGACGGCCAAGATCGAGCCGAACCTTCACACTGACGACTCGAACATCGAGCATCCGATTGAGAAGCAACAGCCTACCTCTTCCACATCAGCACACGCAGTCAGCGGCTCGAACGTCAATGAACAGCTTTCCCGACCCGCATCGCAGCGAACCAAATCCCAACGGCGGCTGCATGTTCCTTCCGCTGAAACTGGCGAGACTCAAGATGTACAGAAGTTTCCTCACTTCGACCCTCCATCCAGAAAAGACGGCGAAGGCGATGACGAGGAGGATCTGGACAAGGACTTCGATATTCACGGCTTTGACCATCCGTCGACGTATGAACAGCAGCCCTGGGTGTGGGTTCCCAAGGATGAACTTGGCCTTAGCGACGCATTGGTCAACGAGTATCGTACGTCAGGCGTTGACGCGAGCGACGAAGGTGCAGCTATCGATGGGAAGGGTAATGTCGAGGTGACGAGGAATCCTCCAGACGAGGAATGGACGGGTGGACATGATGCATAACCGTGCAGATGCTTGCTGTGATTTAGTAACGACATTTATCAAATATCTATCATATACTATTCTCTTCCGTCAGCCATACAGTGAATCTTGCTAATCTTACCGAGGCACCTAGTATGCATCGGACATGTATGTCATGCTTTCAGACGCCTGCGGCACTCCTAACCTTAGGTCCTCACGCCGACGTGTTCGGTGGGTGCCGTAACCTTTGTGGCACCCACGTGGCAGAGTCGCCGACCACGCCAGTGCGTGCTGCGATCCGCCGGGCTGGTCGTTCCTTGCCACTTACTTCCAAGCAAGTCGTGAGTCTTACCACCCTCGCAGTTGCTCTTCCAACATTGACGTGCTTTAGGTACGGATGGTTCCTCCTGGGTACGTAATGTCCTCCGATTTTTGTCAAGACCTTGCGAATGACCAGAGACGGTGTCCGCAGACAGGATGTTGGTGTTACCGAAGCAGACGAGATTGGGACCTTAGAGAGGCAGTATGAAGAATACAGAGTGGCCATGCTTACAATTGCAAGACGCTTGAACTCCTTACGCCCGGTCTCCCACCTTCCTCAAGAGATCATGTCTAGGATTTTTTTGGAGAGCTTCCGACCGTCTACATTTCGGACCCCCTCTCGGCTACTCGACGAAAGGATAACTGTCACGCATATCTGCCACGACTGGAGAAATATTGCTATCAACTATGGCCCGCTTTGGTCTTATATCGAGCTCGGCCGCCGCCGTCCCGAATACGCAATGGCCGCAATTGAGCGGTCTAAAGACAGCTTACTCACTCTGGTGGTGGTCGGTTCCCCATTCGAAACCCTTGATCCATCCATTATCTATGAAAACATTCAGCGAATTCGGTACCTCGACTTCCCCACGCAGCAGTCTTCGACCTTTCTTGCTCCAAGTGTTCTCAACTCTCTTCCAGGCAGATTGCAGGCGTCTTCTCTTCACGCATATAACGACCCCTCAGATTCATACATGTACGCTATAGGATCACCTCCGTTGACGCCACCGATGTTGCCCGGTCCGAAGCCCACTCTGCTGTTGTCCGTGATAGATGCACCGAACCTTCAGTCGCTCAGCATCGTACCGAACAATGACACGTGGTCCACTCTGAGCACTCGAGTCTCCCTACGAAATCTTACCATCGGTTCATGGGGCCATCTTACCCCCAGACCTCCCTTCGCAGAACTTCTGAGAATACTGCGAAGCCTTCCGCTGCTCGAAACGCTCCATCTGCGCCAGCTCAATTTCCCACTGACTGAACCCTCCGCCCGCGTGCCTCCTGCGGTACTGTCAAAACTACGCGAGATCCAACTGGACGGGGATTTGACAGCTTCATCTCTGTGTCTCGACCACATCGACTCTCCGCTGTCTGCTAGGATTGTTATTACACAGGGCAATCATGCTCCTCCTTATCCCCCTTTCGACGATATGTTCCCTCTCGAACCAGCTCGACTGCTTGACGCTAGTGCCAAAATCATAGCCAGGATCATACCCATGCTCCAAGGTTCGCTGGACCGTCTATACGGACTCGCTATCACCTGTTTGGATCTGCGATGGCCTCGAACCGTCAGCTTTAGTGGCTGGATTAGTAATGGCGAAGACAAAGCGGAACAACGTATAGAGCTGCAGCAGCTCGACGCTCAATTTTCTGTCGAGTTTCCGCTAGATCTATCAGTATACCGGCTTTTTCTCCAGCACTTCGCACTTCCCGGCCTTCGATATTTGGAAGCTAGGGCTCCCCAACGAAGAAAGCATTCCGCATGAGGAATACAGGTTCTTATCGCGGTTAGATGGTGTTACACACCTTTTCCTCCATCCGAATTCCTACGACTTTCGGGAAGTGCTTCGCGGTAAAGACGAAACAGTACCCCTTCCCTCACTACGGACCCTAAAGCTCCAGGGCTGGACACATAGGCATCTTCCCACCACTCCTGGATATCCGGAGCCTCCACATCCGGACGATTGTCATATCTGCCAGTGGCCGGCATCGCTGCTGACCCTTCTTCGCGAACGCAAGGAACTTGGTCTACCACTTCAGCGTCTGGTCTTCGCGCACTGTCAGTGGCCAGAGACGTCTGATGACGAAGCTAGCCTCGCTGAACTTGTCGGTGACGTGGTTACATTCAACCCTGATCCCTTCTCGCCATTTCCCCTATTCCCGGCGCCAGGAGGCTGGAGTACCCCGCTGGATAACGCATGGATGCTCTAGCAGTATGAAGACTAGGGGCATCGTGCCAGTATCCTAGGTACGACAACGGCAAACTACTCCATTTCAACAGCTATTCGCCCATTTCTTCTCTGTCCTCTCTTCGAAAACCTGTGGATACTTTGCGAATCACAAATACTTGACTGTCCTCAGGCTCAGCCTGGTCCTAAGTTTGCTTTGTAATTTCCTGTTATGTCCTTCACTCGCGTTTCGCTTTCGATGTTGTTCGGGAACTCCCTTAACACAATGTCTCGCTCTCGTGAATCGACTTCTTCTTTGCAACTCATATCATATTACTCTTAGGCCCTTGAGAGCTATGTCTTCGAAGTGTTATGCCCTTCGTCGTTTCGATATACGTATCTAACACGTATCGCAGGCTCTGCGGAGATCTTGCTGCGACTAGAGATCGTAGTGATGAACGAGAGAATTGGTACGAGAGAATGACCACGAAATGAGAAGTGAATTTGCAGAGCTAAATGCATGAATGTAATACAATGTGAGAGCGTACATGCCCAGATGCAACAAAAACAGTCGGTCTCTACTATCCAATGGGACGGTCCGAAGCTAATAGAGAGAGATGGCATTAATAATGCGCAGCGTTCCTCGCGCCGGGCCCGAGTGGGCTGTGAACGCGAGGGACGGGGTTGGTGGAGGATGCGATCGTCGTTATCGTTGCTCCGCTGTTCGACTTGACGGGTATCGCTGGTGGCTTTCGCCTACGCGGGGGTGGCGCAGGTGCTGTTCTTCTCTGTCTTGGGACAGGAGAACTGGGTAACGACGATGCAGAGATGGGAGACGAGGAAACCGGAGACGTTGGTGACGTTGAGCCGAGGACTTGCCTGGCTCCCGAGTCCGACGGCGAGAATGGCGAGCTGGCGACCACCCGGATCTCCGGCGGCTCCTGAGTGAATGGCGCATCGTCGAGCATAACATGCCGTCGTTCCTCTGGCGCGCTAGCAGGGAACTCGGGTGCCATAGAGCCGATACGCGACCGTCTTCTCTGCGCAGTAGGAATAGCGGTTGTGGCGGCTGCAACATTAGGTAGGCTGACAGCACTATCGTTACTCCCCATTCGCAAGCCCTCGATTCCTCTGCCCAGCGTTGCCACAGCATGCGATGACCGGAGATTTTCATGGCTTCGGCTCGCTTTGAGGGTCTTTGGCCTGCCACCAGCGCCGTCTGAGGTAGCCAGCAAGGCGCTGGTACCGCTAGCGTTCACGGAAAGGGCGGTAGAAGCGGTTGTAATTGATTCTAGCGCAGGGCTCCGCATGCCATTCCGCTCCGACTCGTTGCTGCTGACACTGATGGTACTGCCGATCGAGGTCTGGTGTCTTGCCTTCGGCTTCCGGTATTGTATACACCAATCCCCAGATAGGCACCGCTGAACAAGTCGTTTTGTCGTGGCGTTCACATCCCGAATGTTCTCGTTTTCGATTAGGGATTCGAGGACATGCACAATTTGTGCACGTTTGTATGGCATAGAGCGAAGCTGTGTCCTGGTAAGCAGCGGATGCAGAACCCGTAGGTACGTGTGTCGAAGCTAGAAGGAATGCCATGAGCGAAAGCCATTCCAATATTTACTGCCACGTACCGACTCGTGGTCTTCATCCAAGTCTAGAATCTCACGCAAAAGACGTCGACGAGAACACAAAGGTCATTCGTGTAAAAGTACTCGGCGCAGCCCTTAGTCGTGAAGAGCAGGTAGAGTATCTTCAGAACCAATAGTTGCATAACGAGGTCCTCAGCCGTTCGTCCTAGCAGCAATGTAAGACCAGCGATGTCTACATAGTCGTTCAAAATGCCTTACCTGCACGGTTAAGCATGAATATCATGTTCTCTCCGAATGTCGAGCTTGAGCCCAGCCGTGCCATGAGAATGCGCAGAACGCGATTCTGCTCTTCAGGCGTTGTTTGTGTGTTCAGATCCACCTTCGGGTGAGTGTGCGGTGCATGCGATTGCAGTGACGCCACCATGAACTGTTCGTTGAGTGTGACCTACTGGTCGTCCTCAGTATGCAGGAGTTGGTACACATGAGAAAGGAAACGCACAATGAGCTTGATGACGGCATAGTTGAATGTCTCATCCGCATGGTCTCGTGTCTGCTCCACCAGGTCGAAGAGGAGTTGAATGAAGTTGTCGTCGAAGACACCTAATCACTATAAGGAATAGAATGACAGAGGTAATAGCAGATACGCACGAAGATCCGTAAGAGAAAGCTTCTGCACTCGGCACACTTCATACAGTATCTTGACGGACAACAGCCTTAACTTCGCCTCTATGGGCATTGTGAAGCCTCTTGTCGAGCCCCCTCCCGAGCTGGAGGAGCCGCCAATGAACGCATCGTCGATGTCCGGTTCGACCTCCAGGCCTACGTGGTCCATAAGTAGAGGTACGATAGGCTGCCATTTCTTTTGTGACCGCAAGAAGTTGGCGTGTTTTCGGCCGTATGCAAGAAGGACGTTGTAGATTATCAACTGGCAGTGTGGGTCTGTGTTCTGGGAGTGTACACCGTCAAGGGCAGCCAGGGTATTGGAGCGAAAACGTCGCGGCGTACCATTTGAGCCTCCTGTAGCAGGAGTCCACACATCCTCTCCGAATGGAACGTCAGCAACTCCGAATATAAGACCAGATCGCATGCATGCTCTAGCTGTAGGGGACTCTGAAGGTATTGCTCTGGAAGCGCATTTTGTCAGTCATGTTCGTCTGGCAAGCAACTCCATGACGCACCATGGTAGCTTGCACAGAATGTTATGAACCGTCTTAGCGTCGCATCCAATTGGTCCAGGGTAAGGTCGGCCGGAAAGTGCAGAATATCCTCGAGTTCTAACACCGCACTGGTCAATGACGCTGGTCTTCCTCACGGCGGACATGTCTCACACACCAGACCAGAACTGCTGGGCATTCTCGATGATGTAGACGATGCCAAAGTCGTCCATGGGAGCCTGTTTGACAACGGCGGCGGCGACGACGAGGTGTAAAGTGGGAGCGGAGTGAAACCCGCACACCGGAGGCGGGCCAAGGTTTATGGCGAAACGGATATGAAGCGGAAGCGCCCATACTCCACGGATGGGCGTTTACACGCCAAGCTTCGGGAAACGGGCACTCGGATAGGAAGGCGTGGCGATTCATCAGGCACGCACGTCTATGAACAATATATACACTCAGAGTACACCGAAGTTCATGTATTCTGCAGACTATGATACAACTCTCTACGATACATGCGCACTGTAGGCCTGGGAGCCTGCTCATCGCCAAACGCCGAAAATGATACCCGCTACCACTGTCCATACCAGACGTAATTGGGCAGTGTGAATGCGGCCCGAGCTTGGCACGGCAGTGATGATACTCGGCGCTGCCGAGGTAGATGATGATGGAGTACTTGTGCTGCCGCTACCAACGGCACCTGCGCTGGCGACTGCAAGGCTGTGTGAGGCAGAGTCATGACGGATTAACGTGATACACTCACCACTTGTAGGCGAGGCAGTTGCGTCAGACGACGACGTTATTGTCAGAGTAGTTCCATTTATTGCCCTGCACGACCAGGCACACGTGTAAGATTATGTTATGCAGAAAAAGATGATTCCCAGAACTTACGGACAGAATGTCAAGGTGTAATTGGCGTTTAAGCCCCGAGTCACACGTCCACAGCGCCGTATTCGATGATTCATCGAAAGCATACGCATATGAATTGGGGCAATTCCCCTCTATATTAGAAACGGTAAATTGATGCAACATCACTTGAGGATAGACATTGCTCACTGAAGAAGCTGTAGAACTGTACGCCGGAAGAAGGGCATGCAGCTGCGGAACCAAAACTGCCTGAGCAGCAGTTGGGTGAATTGTCTGCCGTCGGCGTTGTTAAGGCAGGAATTACAAGACGAATTACAAGACGATAAGTCATGGAAGTCACATACTGGGATTGCCGTCCAAGTTCGCAAAGCATGCTGACTTGCAGCCCACGGGGAACCCCATGCTGTCAAATGGGCCTTGTATTGGCTGTGGACAAATCGGTCCCAGATCCACCGTACAACTCGCGACAGGGAAACCGACGCTAGTTGTTATAGCCATAGGTAGGTCGTAGCCATCGACCAAGGAGACTGAAGTTGAGTCAGCCTTTGGCAACTGGGTAATTAGACGTATACCCGCCATCGTAGAAATCTCTGTTTCCGTCTCCTTGTAGAGTCCACTCCGCCACGCTAGCAGGTGGAACGCCCTACGACACGGGTCAGGATAGCACGCAGCAAAACAGGAGCATTCAGCTTACAGTGCCTGTGTGAGGATCGCACAGCAACCCGCCGTTGCACCACCCTGTTAAGCACGTTGGACCGTTTGTTATCGTAAAGTCGCAATCTCGTCTACCCTAAGCCGAGAGTCAGCTTCAACTTCATCCACGCAGATTCTACGTCGTTGTACTTACCCATATCCGAGCTGCCTTCCAATTATCAGGGGCGGCGAAACTGACTGAAGTGAACGGGTCGGCTTGCCATCTACAACATCATCAGGTGATGCAAGCGCATAGCAATAAGATACAATGACTTACCCGGTCGGGAAGTCTGGCACTGCTGTTCCTGCGGTAAGGTCGGTGAACATCTGCGTCGGTTGAGTGAGAGGTTTGCCAATTCAATTATGAGGACACGCGCACCGCTGGCCTGTCATTGGCCATGTTAGAATACAAATTTGTACTAAAAGTTGAAGGTGCGCACCATAACGTGAAGGGACAAGCATTCACAACTGTGAAAGTTCTCGCGTAGGTGGCCGCGGCAAGACGACTGAGCGTGGCAAAAGTGCCATTCGTGAGGTCGTCATGGTGGGATGTCTCCAGACGCGAGCAGACTGCCCAGAGGATGCAAGGGTTTGGTGGAGGTGACAAACGAGCCAGAGTTGCGCAGCATGCTCATGGTGAGAGGTTATCCTTGGACTTGGAGCGGCGTGAGGAAGGTGCTCAACGTGTTGATCACGGTCGACTCTTGAGGTAATGGGCGCTCCGTTCCTTGATCCGCTTCACATGAGAACCTCAAACCGCGAGCGGCGAGGGTCCCTCGGAGTTCGGCTTGCCCAAGACCCCGTCGTACAGTAGACGGCACACACGCTGCGCAACCTCAACCTCTCTTGCCTCCAACCTTCGTTCATTTCCATCCCAGAAAGCTCACATTCCCTCCTTGGCTGGATGCAGCTGCCAGCAAAGGGACGCATGGCACGTTTTATTACTCTTGCGACGTGCGTATATCAGCTGCTCGGTTTCCCGGCTGAACATCTCGCAACCACTTACCCTGCCATGAAGCTCCCCACCATCTTCAACATGAACAAGCTTAGGAAAACCTCACAGTACCGCCACAGCCAAGAGCAAATGCCGTATGCCGATAGACATACACCGACGCAGGCCGTCCTCGAGAGCCGTACTATGACGCTTGCTCGTACTGCAGTCGTGCCGACATCTCCCTCCAAAGCCTCATATACACTAGGACGTGTCATTGAAAGACGGCCGCAGTATCCTGAAATGCCATCTACGGTGAAGCCTATGTCGCCTACCGAACAATACTGGGCTGCACGAGCTATCACCGCCGAAGCCCTTTTGGCCATGCAGACAACGCACCACGAGGAGATTAGGACACTAACGGTGACTGAGGAGTCCAAGCGGATGGTACGTGCTTCAGCCGACTTACTAGTTGGTATTTCACCGATGACCTCCATAGGCTGAAGTCGCTGTTGTTCACCGAATGCATGAAGCTCGACAAGTCAAGTTGGAAAGAGCAGCCGTACGTACTACCAGCTCAAATGGACTCCCGATGCTCAGTTATTTTCTGCAGCTCGCTTTGCTGGCAATCTTTGTCCTGCTTGTTGCCGGTGTGGTTTATCTTACTGCAAGCCACGCACAACTTAGCCATCCAAAGTCCCGCCCACTACATTTCACAATACCTATACTATCTCCGTTCGCCTCCGTGGTACGCTTTTAGGCATCTTCGCTCGAGCTGTTCTCTGAAAGCTTTTAGGTTGAGCATGAAACGTCCGTTATTGGAAGCAAGACGTTGACGATCTTTGGCGTGGTGGCGGCGATCCTCGCATACGGATGCTTCCGTTACTGGTTGACCCATCGGATGAGACGATAGCGCGCCGACACCAGACCTTGTATCTGGACGACCATGCAATTCCCGCGAGGTGCTTGAGTGTTTCGGTCGCCGCCACCGGAAGTTCACACCGCGAGCATCTGAAACAAGGGTTCAACGTTATCATTGGAGTACGGGTATAAGCTTGACAATGACTCTCAAGTCTTTCAAGACCAGGTTAGGATGAAGCAGGAGGTGCAGAATTGCGAGAGCACGACGAATGACTAAATTATTGCTAGTATATTGTTGATCATACCGAAGGGAATGCAGTCATACCGTCTTACAATTCGCCTTCGCCCCCACAAGTTCCGCCGTCAGTCCAGTGAGTGGCCGTTTCGACACGCGCTCCGGCCAAGAAGCTAAGAACGTAGCGGTCGGCAGACAATCCGTTGATGGGCGCTTAACTAAATCATTCTGCCGCTGGTCCGACCTTCAACTCCTCGCTGCTCGTTTACCGACTACATCATGACACCTCTGCTTTATCTCTTCCACTAAATTGCTCACCCCCTAGCTTTTACCCTGTCACTCCTTTAGAATCACTCGCTCAACTCTTCTTTTTCAACTCTCAAATACACGGACTCCCGGCTACTCTACCAACTCGCCAGAATAAATGTCGACAGTAACAGCAGATAAAGCGCAAGACAACGACTCGCAGACATTCTTGACGGCGTTGGTGACGAACGCTGCCGTCTTGGGGATTGAGCTTGTCGCGTTTGTTCTGCTCAGACGGCGGCTGAGTAGGATATACGAGCCCAGGACGTATCTTCCGCCTCCAGAGTACGTCCTTCGCAAGATAATCTAGCGCTGTTTCCGCTCACCTCAACTACCCGTACAGTAAACGGGCGGTTAGCTTACCTGGAGGATGGTGGAGATGGCTGCTCGCTATCATAGCAATACCCACTGGAGACGTTGTGAGTACATCGTGCTACTTCGTGGACAACACAGGGTTCACGAACAATCACTCCAGCTTGAAAAGAACGGAATGGACGCATACATGTTTCTGCGATTTTTACGACTTCTCATAATTCTCTTTGCCTCCATTACACTCCTGACATGGCTTGTGCTGCTCCCTGTGGATACCGCCGGCCTGCACGACGCGAATTTCACCGACCGCTTGTCGCGCTTAAGCTGGGGAAAGTATGTCACGTCTCAAAGTCTGGTGTGTTCGTTATCGTTGTATCTGACGATTCTCATCGTATCAGTATCCCTAATGAAGCGACAATCCGATACGTTGCTCATGTTGTCGTTGTATACGTGTCTACCTGTACGTACGCAACCAACGGAAAATATCCCGGCAAAATAGCTGATCTAGTATTGCTTCAACAGTCTGGACTTTGTTTCTTGTTCGTCACGAGCTCAAGCATTACACCACGAAGCGCCACGAGTTTCTCATTTCCGCATCCCATGCCACCCTCGCACAAGCACGCACTGTGCTGATTATCAATGTCCCGCTAGAGATGTGCGATGAGCATAAGCTGCGAACATGGGCAAGTTTTGTGCCTGGTGGCATACAGAATATCTGGATTTACAGGGACACGCGAGTGAGATTGGTCCTGATTATGCGCGCAAACCAAGACTCATTGGTCTAAACAGACCCTGAATGAAGACTACAACGCTCGTCTTGAAGCATGTCAGTTGCTCGAGAAGGCGATATCACAAGTCATTCGAAGGGTGGTACAAAAGGAATGTAAACTACATAGGAAGCTTGGCCGAGTCCAAGCCAATGGAGCTAGGCCCAAAGAGACGACCTCAGGCCATCCGATCCCAGATCCAACGGAAATAATATCTGAGAAGACGTATCCTATGCAGCCACGAAAGAGTCAAGACATCACCGCCGCAGTCAGGCCAAGCGGCGATTCAGGCCGGACGATTGTCATTAATTTTAATGAAGATCCATTTGCGGACGAAACCGCCAGAGTCTCTTTCGAAAGCGTTACTACTACAAGGTCAGCTGCAAAATCGAGACACAGCCGCACTGCGACAGTTGCGCTGGAAGCTGGCGAACTTTCATCTACCGGTGCGTCGAGGAGATCTTCGGCGACAGAAGTCGGCGCAACCAATAGTCATGAAGAGTCAGAACGTCTATTGGAGAAGCATGCGCCTGCGAAGAAACGCCCAAGGCATCGGATCGGATTCATGGGCATTCTTGGCCGCAAAGTCGATACTATCGATTGGTGCAGGGTACGTACACATCCACGACTTCGTCCTGTCTGTAGGACTGACGCATTGACTGGGTTATGAAGGGCGAGATCGGTCGGCTGAACAAGAGCATCGACGCGAAGCGGAAAGATCTAACCGAAGAAGGCAAGACACCAAAGCCTCTGGGGAGCGCATTCATCCAATGCAACCTGCAAATGGGCGCGCATGTATTAGCGCAGTGTGTCAGTTACCACAAGGTACGCAGCTTGATGGAAAACTCGGAGCTGTATCGCTTATTGTGCCTATCCCAGCCCTTGATGATGATTGATAAATTCATCGACGTCTCTCCGAAAGATGTCATCTGGGATAACATAGACGTGAGTTTCGCTTGTTCTCTGACTGGAAACACGAGCTTACTTACTTAAGTAACAGGACGGTGCATATGAGACTCGTTTCCGCTATGTGACGTCGTGGATAGGCAGCATCGGCCTCATCTTCCTCTGGTTTGCCCCGGTTGCTTTCGTTGGTACCCTGAGTAATGTTTCGGAGCTATGCCAGAAAGTCACGTAAGCCTGTGCGCATTACTTTAAAACCCCAGGTACCTAATGACGACTAGATGGCTTTGTTGGATTCGTGACGCACCTGCGCCTCTTCCTGGGATCATTCAGGGTATCCTTCCGCCGGTTGCTCTCGCAATATTGTTTGCGATTTTGCCTTGGTTATTCAGAGGTATGGGTTCCGCCACAAATGTAGCCCATCATGGTGCTGACAGTGCTTAAGGTTTGGCGTGGTACGAGAACATACCTCGCTGGTCGTTACTTTCCATCAGTGTCTACAAGCGCTACTTCCTCTTTCTCGTGATGTAAGCTCACATTTAATGAGTTAGCCTCGTCGCGCGCTGAATTGACATGTAGACATGGCTTTCTGGTTGTAACGCTCAGTTCAGGTTTGACTTCGACTGCGGCGCAAGTAAGTTCACGGCCGATTGCATGCTGCCCTGCGTTAACCGTCGGTCCGTTCCCAGATTATCGAGAACCCAACTCAGACTGTGTCATATCTCGCATCACAGCTGCCAAGTGCATCGATCTTCTTTCTTACCTGGACATGTAAGAATGCCTGTTTCCCTCCGCTCATAAACAATCCTCAACTAATTCGGGAACAGTGACACAAGGATTAAGTGGTGCGGGAAGCGCTCTTCTGCAAGTAGGGACCCTAGTCCTCTATTTTGTCAAAAAGTGGTTCCTGGGACGGAGTCCTCGACAGGCGTATGAGGTGACGTTCATGATGCCGAAGGTATCCGTCCGACCATCTAGACCAGGGTGCAGTTGTATATTCATGCATTCCCGCAGGCAGATTTTGGTTTGGTTTTACCGCGCGTATCCCTGCTCGCCACTATCGCTCTGGCGTACAGCGTACTCTCTCCCATTATAAATGGACTCGCAACTCTCTCGTTTATTCTATTCTTCTTGTCGTGGAAGTTTCGTGCGTGCTTTGCCCTGATTCACTGTTGCTTATCTCACTGGAATGTGCTTGTTCAGTGCTTACGTGGGTTTTCGACCAGCCTGACGACGCAGAGACAGGTGGAAAATATGTACGTGGTGCTTTGTCTCAGGTAGCCCGTGCTAATCGTGTTCTTCAGTTCCCAGTGGCAATCAATTTCCTGTGTACGTATTAGTTGTATCTACTGCATGTGATGATGCTGAAAGCCTTGCTAGTTGTTGGCATGTACATCGAGCAGTTCTGTCTCGCTGTGCTTTTCTTCCTCAAGATATCGGAAGGAGTCGGTTTTTTGGTTGAAGGCGTCCTAATGCTCTGTCTCATAGCCTTCACCTGGGCTGCTCAAATGCTATTGCAACGTAGTTTCGACTGTAAGAGCTATTGCGAGCCTCAATGCTGAAAATGCTAACGACCTGTGTTCAGCCATTACTGATTATCTGCCCATGTCGCTGGCAACCACACAGCTACAGCAACAGCAGGAGCAGCACACGAAGACACACGTGTCGGGGCATGCTACAGGCGCAGACGGCGAAGAGGCTATGGACTTGTTTAGCCGAGATCGTATGTCTTCTTCGTTTTGTGAACCGCCACGTTGTTTTACAAGAATCCTACAGGTATGAAATCGCTGGTCCGAAGGCACGTTCACGTTCCCGTCCAGAAGCTGGCAAAGGAGGTGCAGAAGAATGTGTCGAAGACGGCGGAAATAGACATAGTCAGACAGCAGTCGCTCGACAGCACTCATAGCTCCCAGTCAAAATCTGACCGTAGTGACTTCGGGCGGCCCATACACAATCGGTGCGGTCCGTCAGACTTGGCAAGCAACTCCGGTAACTTCAGTCAGCCGCGAGACTTTTGGAACACTCAGGCGATTCCAGCTCCGCTGAGAGGAGAAATGCGCGACAACCAAGACGAGGGAGACCAAGATTTTGATGCACACGGCTTCGATCATCCATCGACGTATACCGAGCAACCTTGGATATGGATACCGAAGGACCACCTCGGCCTGAGTAGGATGTTCGTCGATCAACTAAAAGCAGCTGGTGTAGAGGCCAGCGACGAAGGCGCAGTCATGGACAACAAGGGAGACGTGGAGGTGAATAGGTCTCCGCCAGACGAAGACTGGTCCGGAGGACATGATGCGTAGTACCTCTGTAACAGAACTCCTGGCC
Source organism: Terana coerulea (assembly GCA_024811115.1). Taxonomy (NCBI): domain Eukaryota; kingdom Fungi; phylum Basidiomycota; class Agaricomycetes; order Polyporales; family Phanerochaetaceae; genus Terana; species Terana coerulea. The sequence continues at coordinate 27,272 of JAKOGH010000144.1, forward strand.
AGAGGACCAGAATTAATGCGGTTTGACCGTTCGCTTGCGACTATGTCGTAACAGCAGCAACATCCACGTGTTACCAGCGGGAGGAAGACACCACATCCCGTGGACTGGTTGGCTCGTGAGTCCCAAGCGTATCCGTTCGAACTTACCTTGACAAGTAGCCAGTTGAGCGAGCCCATTCCAGCGCCAGTGCGGACACTGGCGCAGGCTTATCAGGCCTCCGGCGTGTGGGCAGTGCTGCAAAATGCGGAAAACCTACTCAGTGCATTCTCGGACGACTAAGTAGAAATTTAAAAGGCGTACAAAAATCGAAGCCAATCATCGCTCCAATCGTGGCGTCTTTAACTATGGCACAATTTTCCAATCGCCGTGGGTTTGCGGAACCGTTGATTTCTCGTTGATTTCGCCGGCAAGCGAGCCCCGCACAACTAGTGCAAGAATCTTGCGCGAGGGGTATGACACCGCAGTTTCGGTCGATCGGACTCATATTGACCCTAGAACAAGGTAGAGTTCCTATTCGTACCGTGGCGTAACTTAGCGGTGTCGGTGAACCCTTGGGGATGCCGGCACAGCTACCATTCCGTACGGCGTAAGCTTCCACGCGCGCTGCGGTCACGGCACATGCTTACACGCGCCCTAGGCACGTCAAACTCACCGGCTGGGTAGCTGCGCTGCATACATCGCCTTTACGCAGAGATGGGAAATAGGAAGCACAGGCCTCTTGCCGCAAGATCGCCCAGCTAAGCAGTTCCTACATCTATCAATCCCCGCAATATTGAACTGACTTGCTGTATATTCTCTCAGTAGTGTATCAGAAAGTTGAGAATGCTTGAGAGGTGACAATGTGGCGTATTCGCTGCTGAAATGGACTACGAAGACGAGCCAGTGTTGTATGATAATCGCATGTATATGCCACACCGTGCAGTCAGGTTTGCGATGAGCTGAGTCGTCGGTCTCAGTCCGCCGCCGGAGTCCATGTGACGATCTTCGCTGCACCTTTCTGGCGACGTCCTTGGTTGCGTCATGGGAAATCGGCTCAAGTAGTCGCGCCCCGGGAACAACGGCCACAAGCTCGATAAAACCAAAGCGTTCCAAGGACCGCTATACGTGCTTGCACGTCTCAAGCTCTCCTCCATATTCAGCGTGAGGTTCTCGATTCGCGGTATGCAAATCTACTAATAATTTCATTAGAAGCTAGTGCTCACCATGTCAGACATACTGTCGGCTTTGATGTCGATGGCAATGACGCTATGGGAAATGTCTCAAGAAGTCCAGGAAAATAACGAAGAATGCTGTCTTATTCGGGACACGGTGGTCTCGCTTGTCGACGCGTTACAAGCTTGTGGTAGCAAGTACACAACGGACATTATGGAGACTAGGCTTGTGAAAATCATGAAGTGAGTATTGTCTGCAAGTCGCCACGCCGGCTTCTGATCAAAATTATTAGGGTCATACGAGGAATCTATGATACAATGAAGACGCTGAAGAAACGACCGTTGTTCTACAAGCTTGTGCACAGAAGCAGCGTCAAGGGAAAACTAAAGAAAGCTCGCGACGCACTGCATGAAGCGTCAGTCGAGTTCCAGGTCAATGTCTACTATTTTAACGCACCGCATGCAAAGCTGATCATTGCCGTAGGTTGGCGCTGGCAATGAGACTGTCCACCTTGTGGTCGAGGTGAAGGAGCGTGTTAAAGAACTCACAGAGGCTCACAAGCGAGATGAGGAGAGGTTCCAACGACTTTGTGACAAGTTGCTGCATTCTAACGAAGCGGATTTGATGGAGGTACGTCTATATCCGCAAGTTAGTAGCCTGAAGACCTGAATATGTTTCGCACGCCTTAGGATCTTGGGGTATCAGAACGTTTGATGCCCGATGCCGTAGTTGCTTTGTCGAACGTATGTTTCATCCGTCAATAATTTCGGGCGGAATTGACAGGGAAGCCTTCAGCACATTCCGAGGCTTGCCGACGGCACGGTGAAGCAATGCTTCGAACGAGGCTTAGATGCTATGCGAAGACGCACCAGCGACTTGACATTCTTGGTCGACGGCTTCGCTATTAGCTCCCTCGATGTGTTTATCGAGGAAGGGCGATTGCTTGGCTCTGGCGGTTTTGCAAAGGTATACCGCGGCGTGTACCAAGAGAAAACCGTGGCAGTTAAAGTGCTAGCTAAGGGCATACCAACGTCGGTAAGCCAGTCACGTCCTAGCATAATATCCGATGCTTATTGCTTTCTAGGTGATACACCAAGAAGTAAATCTCTGGAAACAACTGTCCAGCCCTTACATCCTGCGATTTTTCGGTGCTTGTTCCACCGTAGAACGTCCGTTCATGGTCTCGGAGCTCAAGGAGGGCGGAGACGCTCTGGAGTACCTGCGCGAACATTCCACCGCCTCTCGACACAAAATGGTGCGTCTCAACCAATTTAGACCATACTGAGGCATCGACAGATCTCACCAAATACAGCTCCATGAAGCCGCTCTCGGGCTTGTATATCTGCATGAGCAGTTCATCGTTCACGGTGATATTAAAGCGGTGAGTGGACAATTTTACGAACATACCAATTGCTGACTGTTGTACTTAATCAGACTAACATTTTAATCGGAGGCGATGGATCAGCTTGCCTCGCCGATTTCGGCTTGTCCCGTATCAAATTCCACACAACAACCGCAGCAAAACCAGGCTCGGGGAACCCCCAAGGAACTGCAAGATGGATGGCACCTGAGCAACTGAACGGTCGCTCTGCGTCGAAGAAGTCCGATATATACAGCTTCGGCATGACGATCTACGAGGTGATATCTTCTCTCCAAAATCGACCGTCTCGTATGAGCATTGACAGCCAGTTCATTCATATTAGATCTTTACTGGCCGCCCTCCATTTCCCAATACGTCCGACAGCGTAGTGTTCACTATAGTCTGCGAGAAGGGCGTTCGGCCTCAGTATGACGACGTAACCCCGGACGTGCGAGAAAGAGGTTTCGATTCAGATATGTGGATGGTGGCAACACAGTCCTGGTTGCCTAACCCAGATGAAAGGCTGACGGCCCCAGAGCTTTCCGCCCGTCTCCGTGTTTTGTCGACCTGGAAGCCAGACATACAGCTCCCGACCCACGTTGCTTCACCGGCGGCTACAGAAAAACGGGCTACGCGACCTACGGCACCGCACTTCATGCATAGCCTATCTGCCGACCCCTCATTTCCACCCTCCAGGAAAAGCGCATTCGTGCAGAAGCACTCTCCATTCTCTCTTCTCCTGGATACATCTCCTAAATCTGCGCCTACATCACCCATCCCGTTGCCCTCTTCCGATCCTCGGCCGTCGCATACTTCCACTACTCGAGATGCCAGCAAAGCAGCTGACGACCGGTGGCCCCATTCTCGCTCGTCATCCAACAATTCTCTGGAACTCGGTCAGAGCATAAGCTACGACTCTGATACACTATCCACAGACTACTTGTCGGAACCCTCACCGGATTCATCTTCACGATCTCTACCCGTGCCTCTGAAGGCCACTCCGCTTATGGGTTCAAAGAAGTTGCCAAGCGCCTCCCTACCTGACGAGATACCTGCGTCCTTCTCACCGAACACCGCTCTTGCTCAATTGCCGCAGAAAGATAGCCCGTCTGATGGAGTGCCTACCCGTCCACGAGTTACCCGGTCTGAAGTGAGATCATTTTCCGACCACCTGCAGCTTGTCTTTGCGGAATTTGTACCGCCTTCCGCCAAGGGGCCTGTCGTTCAGAAATCGGAGTCCAACAAACTCTCGTCCATTTCCGGAGATATCGGGATGACACTGAAGTCCTTGGAACTCGAGCCCACGGGTCTGACTCGCTCTAATGTTCCTGTGCTCTTCCAACGTCACGCAATAGGAGCAGAGGAAAGCGAGACTGCCCCACTCTCCCCATCCATTGCCTTGACATCTGGGACTGGTGCCTCATCACGAGATGATAATGTGCACTTACACTCTGTGGAGTCTGGCAACGGTAGCCAGATGCGCCAAGCACCTCCATCGAAAGCTTCAAACTCTCCGCGAACACCATATTCTACCCACCCCGACCTCGCTGACATCGTTTGGACGTGAGACTTGTCACTACTACAGCATGCCGCTGAATCGGTAGGTGTAAATCTCATAGGGTATATTCGTACTAAGTCGTTGGGCAGACAGTGGGACCGAGGCCACAGACCTGCCGTATGCACACTACTTTTCATTTTTGGTGTTGTATTCTTGATAGCTGCGTTGAATTAGTTGAATATCCTGACTTCCGTGTACTATAGTTCTGTCTGTTTGCTGCCCACATAGTATATATTTGCGCTACGAGATGCCAGACAGCGACTATCCTCGACGGCGTGGTTTTCGCGCACGTTAGTCCTGCGCGAGGTTTCTCATGGAGGGACGACCGCAAAAGCCGTATCCAGCATTCAATCACGTTGTGAGAATGACTACAAGGTTGCGACTAGTGCCTACAGAACAACAGAGTTTCCGTGTCTCGCAAAGCATGGAAGCCCGTCTCGGCACGTGATACTTAGCAGGAAAGGGTCCGTGAGAGTACCTGTAGTCCCGTGTGATAAATGCATCCTTTCAAGGCACTGTCTGGAGACAAGAATGAATAGCACCTCACAGCAAACACTGATTGGTGTACCGCTAACTTCGTCCTCACTTGAAGTAAATGTGGGATCGCGGAAAGGGTTCGGAGACAGCCGAGATGAAATCAAACGCCACAAAGTAAGCGCTTGCCTTTCTCTTTCCACCACGTCACAGCTCGACGGTACAGTTCAAGCAAGCGTTATTGCCCGGTACGAGGTTCTAACAGCAGTGGGGATGCACAAGATACTTACTTGCAAAGTAGGAGTTCCTAAATCACGGGTATGGTCGATGCATGGAAGCAGGCGCGTGGGTTGCCTCCGTGTGAAGCACACACAACCCCTCACGACTGAATATTGAATAGCCGAACACTCAGGCGGCCGGATGAGCTGGATACTTTTCGAGGCAGTTTTAAACTGCTTAGCGCCTTCTGATCACTCAAATCCGTTATACGCCACTATCTGGAGCTGAGGGAGCAAACCGGTGCACCGATGAGCTAGAAATGCGATGCCCCAAACCGGATAAGCCTGTCGGCCCACGGAACGTAGTTGATCGAATGGCGCATTCTCGGCTCGTACTCCCCGCCGAAGCGCGCAAATGATCACCGGTCCTATTTTCAGCACTCATCATGCAAGTTTCCCGCGGTATGTCAGGACCACGAAAGCCAGAGGCGATGTCATCAAAGCCATACTCTTCCGGAGCATAGTACCTCCTCTCCCTTCTCCTTGCGCTCACGGCGCATACTTGCACTGGGGCTCTATGCACGTTCATCTGGGCCAGGAATACCTTTGACGGTCCGACAGGATGTTGGAGATACTCTCGACGTTGGTGGTGGCGGCTAAAACTCTGTATGAGGTTTCCCAAGAAATCAAAGAAAACCGAGAGGAATGTACGGCAATTCAGAGGACGGTAAATTCGCTTGTCAAGACTCTGCAAGACTGCACCTCCGAATATACTTCAAGTTCAGCGAGCATGGAAGATAGGCTTGCCAACATTACGAAGTCAGCCTCCTTTTCAGAATAATTCTCAGCATACTGACGGTTGCAATCTGACATCCAGATCCCTCTGTGATATCTCCAGCACAATGCAGACTTTGACAAAGAGGCCATTGATTTACAAGGTAATGCACCGCCACCGAGTGAAAGGAAAGTTGAAGAAGGCTCGCGAGGCGTTGCACGAAGCAACATCTGAATTCCATGTAAGCCATCACCATTTTCTGCTGCATGCGTGGAGTCAAATTACGGACTGAAATGAGCTATAGGTTGGAACGAGTGCTGAAGGTGTATACGCTATCCTCGCAGTGAGAAAGGATATCAAGTACATCTTAGAGGAGGCACATAAGAGGGACGAGGAGCGGACACGAAATTCGATTGTCAGATTACTTGATTCACCCGAGGCCGAGCTTATCCAGGTATTTGGTTGCTTAACTACCGATCACTACACCTCTAAGCTGCTTCCATAGGAAGTTGGGATTGCGGATCAACAAATGCCCGATGCGATGGTGGCTTTAACAAAGGTGCGTTGTCCACAGCAATTTCTGCACCTTTTGTGTAACTGTGCGGTCTCGCAAATTTTCAGTACATCCCAGAGCTTTCAGACGGCCCTGAGAAGCAATGCTGTGAGCGGGCTTTGGACGCCATGCGAAGACGAACGGGAGATCTGCGGTTGGCCATCGATGGCTTCACTATCAGCGCTATGGAGGTGTCGATCCACTACGAGAAAAGGCTCGGCTCTGGTGGGTTCGCAAAGGTATATCGTGGAGTCTACCAGGAAAACACTGTTGCGGTCAAAGTTCTTATCGAGGGGCTTTCGCCTACGGTTAGTTTGCGGTCGCTTATGCTTGGCGCTATCATCGCTTATATTCATGAACTAGGTGATACAGGAGGAGGTCGGCGTTTGGAAAGAACTGTCCAGTCCCTATATCCTCCAGTTCCTGGGTGCATGCGCAACCGCTGAACATCCGTTCATGGTCTCAGAGCTAAAGGAAGGAGGCGACGTGCTTGAATACCTGCGCAAGCATCCGAGCAGCTCTCGCCATAAAATTGTACGTCACTATCTATAATGCTCGCAGGCAATGACCACAGTCTAATATATTGTGCAGCTCCACGAAGCATCTCTCGGTCTTGAGTACTTGCATGGCAAGTCCATCGTCCACGGCGATCTCAAAGCGGTATGCAGGCGTTATTCACAGCTACTATTATTGCATCCAGCTAATCCGACTTGTAGACGAACATTCTTATTGGAGCCAATGGTTCGGCGTGTCTCTCCGATTTCGGTCTCTCCCGTATCAAACAGCATACGACAACAATTGCCAGTCCAGGGTCCAAACCACAGCAAGGCACTGCGAGATGGATGGCGCCTGAGCAGTTGTCTGGAAGTTCCGCGTCAAAGAGATCCGACGTTTATAGTTTTGCAATGACTATCCATGAGGTATGTTCCTCGATTCGGCTGTGGCGCAACCTTTCTACTTACGCCGACATGACGTTCGATCTAGACCTTTACTGGTCGTCCGCCCTTCCCCGATACTCCGGACGGTATGCTGTACACTCTGGTCTGCGAGAAGAAGATCAGACCTCGATACGAAGACGTGCAACCGAATGTCCGTGAGCGTGGGTTTGACTCCGCTATGTGGGAGGTCGTTACTCGCTGCTGGTCTCCGGATCCCGCGGAACGACTGACAGCTATTCAACTGGCTGCTCGCCTCGGTGGTTTGGCTGCGTGGAAGATGCAACGTCCCACTATTCTACCCATCGATAGAGAGACACAAAGCTCCTACCCTGCTTTCGGCGTGTCTGAGCGAGGCGCATTTCTGCAGCCTCATTCGCCGACGTTCGCTGCTTATCACCCTCGCCCTGAATCTGTGCCCGCCTCGCACTCTTCGCTGAACGGTTCCATTTCTGCCGTTTCCTCCTGCGATTCTTGCCCGCCGTTCGCTAGACCAGAGGCCTGCCCACATCTTTCCGCCGGTCCGAGGCTGCCCAACACCGTCTACAATTCTGACCAGACATTGTACGATAGTGTGCAGTCCGCCACAACCGACCACCTATCCGAGTCATCGCCGAGCCTACTTTCGCGCTCTTTGGTAGAACCCATGAAACCAACTTCTCGCGCGAAGAATGACCAACTGCCAAAGACCCCGTCAAGGCATGCGTCTTCCGACGGATACTTCGGCGTTCACGCCTCCATCTTACAAGACTCAGTGGTCGCTGAGCCCGAGCAGGATCTGATATCGCTGCACGACCAATCGCCGCCTATTTCACCGCATGTGGATGTCAAGCCGATTGCTCCTACACCTCTTCTTCTCTCCTCCAACCTACCGCCTCCAAGCGTACGAGAGCAAGTGTCGCTCCCTACTCTCGAACTGGAGCATCTGGGGCATTTGCCACCTGCTGTCGCACAGGTACACAGACTCCCCTCGCCGCCTCATGAGAAGGGTGAGGCCCCTGACTTGCCGAAGGCCAGTTCACCCGTTCACGACATCGCTCGAACTTCCATGCATGCACCCGTTTCACCCATCTCGAACCCTCCAGCGCAACAGACCCCCCAGGATGACGATGACGATGAGGACGTGATTTTACTCTTCGCCGGCATGACCTTCCCCGACCTCAGTGCCACCAACTGGCTTTTGGGGACCCGAGCCGCTGCGACCCGCAACGCCTCAAGCACCACCGGCCGCATCTTCTTGTCTCTTCGCACCTGCACCAATCACGCTTCCCCCATCGACGGACTCCAAGTATCTGGTATCCCGCTTTGCGGCCATACGACCCTCCTAAACCCATCGTTCCCGCGCGGAGCTACTGGTCCACTGTGCTCGGCACTCAGCCCCGCATCCTTGAGCGACCCGCAACTCAGGCTGCCGAGGCACCCAACCCCGAGCCTCCATCTCCAGCGTTGTCAGCGTTCTCCTCCTCAGATGACGAGCCAGAAAACCTTCCGGAGCTGCCCGCGAACCCGGGTTCTCGAGCTCGAGCGGCTCCGGCAGCTCAAATTCTCCCAAAGAGAGCAACAAGCGGGACGAAACCCGCTGCACAACGGCCCTCTGGCGGTAGACCGCTGCCACCCATTCCTGCGTCTCGCCCTGACTGGAGGTCATCTTCGTATCTCCAGACTCTCATGCAGCTTCCCGACACGCTCAACTCATAACTCCCTATCCGCGACATTTCAGAGACCGTTTCCATGCGTATAATTGTGGATTATTTTATGTTATTTGTGAACTTGCTCATCCACTTCCGGGCTCGTTCGAAACTCGCGAGAGAATGAAAAACACGCCGTCTACGTTGTACCATACTTGTAACATGTACTTGTTTGATCTTGTCTATCACGACGTTATCCAGAACATGCAATGGCACCACCGCGCGATATATTCAAAATGGACGGTAGGTGCGGAATCCCGTCTTCGATGTGGACAGCCCTACCTGAACATCGGTTCAGGCTTCAGACAGCTGGTAAGAACATTGAAAGGATATATTTTAATGTTGTGATACTCAAGGTAAGTGCGCTCGCCGAGCTCGTCGTACCCGAAGTCGGTGTGCGTCTCGGAGTCGATGCAAGCCGGTCAACTCAAATTGGGCGTCTATTCCACGTGGCACTTTGGGCGGCACCGACGGCGGACATCCGCTGCTCTGTGCGACATCCAGCCCGTCCTCAAAACCCCCTTCGACACCGTCCTCGCCACTAACGACGATTCCAAATGGTGAGAGACCGCCCTCATGTGCTCTTGGATCTATGCTGTCGGTTGGAAGGGAGAAATCGGTGACGTTAGGCGATGGATGGGCAGTGTAGTGGTCGGATGACGGAGCTTGCGGGTACGCCAAGGGTTTATGGCACTGACCGCTTTGCTTTATTCGTAGGCCGCCTCTGAACTTGCAGCAACATACGCCGCCCTTATCCTGGCGGACGACAATGTCGAAATCACCGTTCGTAACAAATGCATACTTGACATGGTTCACGGAAACCTGACTTGGGATTCGCTCCGTGTACTACAGGCGGACAAGATTGTTGCGCTGACGACCGCTGCGGGTGCTGAACTCGAGCCCATCTGGGCAACCCTCCTCGCCAAAGCTCTCGAGGGCAAGGACGTGAAGGAGCTCCTGTCGAACGTCGGTGCTGGTGGTGCCGGCCCCGCTGCCGGCGCGCCTTCGGCGACAACTGGCGGCGCCGCGGCAGCTGAGGAGACCAAGGCCGAGGAGAAGAAGGAGGAGGCCAAGGAGGAATCAGACGACGACATGGTGCGTGGGACTGAAGTAGTCACTGCATGCTTGGTGCTAAGACCTTCTGCAGGGCTTCGGTCTTTTCGATTAAACTGTCAGATTCATGGTCATTTTGCTATCTTATTTGCCCTCTGCATTCGCTGCACTACAACACGCTTCAGGCTGCGGAGTCCGCGCTACCTCTGCATACCGCCTTGTACCCACTACATCCCTCAGCGCACACAAAAGATTGTGAAAACATAATTTGTGTTTCACGGACGAGCTGCTCCGCGAAGCAGTAGTGAATACAACGTAGGTGACGACGGTGCTAGGCCTCAGGTCTGCGACTTGCGTTGCCTTACTCGCGGGCTTAATCCGTCGTGTGACAGCGTCTCAAAAAGATCTTACGAAGCACATGGAATTGGGCTCATTATAAATCTGGACTCGCTTCTATGTCTCCGATGCACTGGCCTTTTCAGATGTGCACGACCCTTAAGTGTGGGGTGCCCCTATTCCAGTAACCCTGCAGGCTACACCTTACCACCCTTGGTACGAGGATTGTGCTGTGCCCTGTCATGTGTGCACGGGGGCTACATGTAATGTTGCCGGTGTTGACCTCATTGCAGAGTTGCCCTTCGTAGTATTGATTCACGCCTGGATAGAGTGGAGAATACCAATAGGCGCGAAAATGTCAATAGCATGGATGAACGGCTGTTTGAGCTCACATAATATGAGAACATCCTTTCCGTTTGTATACAGCTCAGTAATACATGTGTTGTACACAGCCGCTGTCTCTCGCTGTGGAGAGCTCTGTTCCCTGAGGCCTTATCCCTATTCAGGTGTGTCTTCCTGTTACCCCGCGTGGTTCTTCTCCACTGACGCACCCTCCCCGCTGCCCGTATTCGCCAGCTATGCACTTTCTGCGACTGCTTTTATATAGGTCTCGAGGTCCCCCTCGTCTCCAGCTGTATGAATTGTCGAGATCTATCAGCAGTCCGTGCGTTCTGGACCGCGTTGGGTCGTTGACCCTCATGATGGTTTGGTCGCTGATGTGGCCGTGCAAAACGCCTTGATCATAGTAGCTCTTATGAGCTGGAGCGAGTGTTCAGGACGTATCGTGAAAATAGCTGGGAATGCGGGCTCACCGCACGCAGCATCGTACACGACAACGGTCAGCTCACGCGAGTGCTTGTATCCAGACAGGGGCTCGGGAACGAATGGCCTGGTTTTCGTCTCCATGAAGTCTGCGGTGGTTGCGAGGGATGTGCCGGCAGTGGTCGCCCAAGCAAAAGGATTGTTGGGCATGTGCCATGGTGGATTCAAGGCTGCCTCGCGTCGTGCGCGTGGCTGAGATTATTGGACGCGCATCACGTGCCGACGATCAATTCAGGTTTGCTAGGCTACCCAAGTCTCCCTTCCCTCCGCGACCGACCTTGACTGCGGGTCTCGTCAGGACTGCTTCTTTACCCCTTTGACCCTCAACCACTTTCACGACACGCTTTATGACAATTATCCAGTTCCAGCCGTTCGCCTCGCTCGTCGAGCCGGCGTTCTGGCATGCCCTCACGAACCTCAAGATCGATGTGCTCAAGCTCTCGGACGACTCCGTGCCCGTAACCGCGACGTACTCGACCGGACGCTCTATCGTCGACCGCGAGACGGGCAAGGAGATTGCCCTGGGGTGCAACCTCACCGTGGCCGGCGATGCGTTCACCGATCAGCCTCAGTGCGTCTCGCAGCGTCTGCGGTCGTTAGCCATATTCATGCACGTCCTCGGCTAGCGTGCCCACATATTCGGTCGCTGCACGCGGCATTCTCAAGAATTATAACACGATAGAAGACTTTAAGGCCGCAGATAAGACTGCGCTGTTCAATGAGCTCTCGGACGAGGTATGAGCGTTTGAGTGTCTAGTTGCGCTCATGTCGCTGAATTACTCGAGCAAAGATTTGGGAGGACATCCAGAAAGGCGCAACGGAGAAGCTGACGCGCTTCGTGTTGATTACCTTTGCGGATCTGAAGAAATATAAGTACTTCTACTGGTTCGCCTTCCCAGCCTTCGCTGCGAAACCTGCTTGGGAGATCGACGGTGAATGGCAAAGCGCTTCGCTAACACTCAGCAACGACACTGTGAGCATAATGCGTCTCCTTTCACTGACCACAGCTTGATGCCACTCTCAGCTTTCCACCATCCACTCTACCATTCACGTTTCCCTGAGCCCGTTCTTCCTGGTGCGGACGAATGGCGCGCAGCCAGAGATCGCGCCAATCCAGGACCTCGAGGAGTTCTTCGATGGTGTCGCGCCCGAACACCGCGTAGTTGCGTTCCTCGACCCTTCCGCCCTCCCCACCAACCCCGGCTGGCCGCTGCGCAACCTACTCGCCTTCCTCGCGCACCGGCATCCATCATTCGCTTCAGGTCCTATCAACGTACTCTGTTGGCGCGACAATGAGGTGCCTACGGACGGGCACTGGAAGAGTCGGTTTGGCGTTGTGAAGGGTGCGCCCGCCACGCAAGGCACGGGGGTCAAGCCCGCCGCGGTTGGGTGGGAGAAAAACGTGCAGGGCAAGCTCGGTCCTCGTGTGGCGGATTTGGCGCCTATGATGGACCCTACACGGTGAGCTTATTGTGTACTGCTTCGGCGAATGCGCTGACAGCAGTGCGTAGGTTGGCAGACCAGGCGGTCGACTTGAATCTCAAGTTGATGCGATGGCGTATTCTTCCCTCGCTCAATCTGGACAAGGTAGCTTCAACGAAGTGCCTGCTCCTTGGTGCCGGCACGCTCGGATGCTACGTCGCACGAACATTAATGGCAAGCGCTACTCTTCCTCACTCATTCGCCTCCACTAACGAAGTGGTCATACAGGCATGGGGTGTCCGGAATATCACGTTCGTCGATTCGGCGCGGGTCTCGTTCTCCAATCCTGTCCGGCAGCCTCTGTTCACTTTTGACGACTGCCTGAACGGCGGGAAGCCCAAAGCGGCATGTGCAGCGGAGAACCTGAAGAAGATCTTCCCCGGTATCGTAAGTGCATATATGCATGCTTTTGGCTGCTAGTGTCCCCTAACAGTCATCGTAGAACGCAGCCGGCCTCAATCTGAGCATACCCATGCCCGGTCATCCTGTACCTCCTGCTTCGCTGGAGCAGACTAAGAAGGACATTGCTACGCTGGAGAAACTCATCGACGAGCACGACGCGGTGTTCTTGTTAATGGACTCGCGCGGAAAGTCGGTGGTTGCCGACCGTCATTGGTGCTTCAAAGGGAAAGGTACATTAGTTCGTTTTTGACACATGTGTAAGGTGGCGTCTGACACTGTCATTCAGATTGTCATGAATGCGGCTTTGGGCTTTGATACCTTCCTGGTGATGCGCCATGGTGCACGGAGCTCCCTTGCGAAGGGCGAGCGTCTCGGATGTTATTACTGCAACGATATCGTTGCGCCGGCCGACGTAAGTGTCAGGCTTTGAGCTACTTCTGCTTTTTACTGACCACGAGGAGTTCCAGTCTCTTACGGATAGAACCCTGGATCAAATGTGTACTGTCACACGACCAGGTCTCGCCTCAATAGCGTCTTCGACGGCTGTGGAACTGCTTGCTTCGCTTCTCCAACACCCAGATGGGTACGGCTTCAATATCAGATTTTGCATTCCATCGTTACTGACACTGTTCTAGCCTGAACGCACCCGCACCTTTGTCAAATGGCAAGGAGTTGCCGGACCCACATGAGTCGGGCAGCGTGCTTGGGCTCGTGCCGCACCAACTGCGGGGCTTCCTCGCTGAGTTCCGGAACCTGCACATCAAGGGCGCGGCGTACTCGCGGTGCACGGGGTGCAGCGACGCCGTGCTGCACGCGTACGAAACGCAGGGCTTCGACATGCTCCTGCGCGCGTTCAACGAGCCCAAGTTCCTTGAGACGCTCACGGGGCTCGACAAGCTGTACGCGGAGGGCGAGGCAGCGCTGGAGGATGTTGATTGGGATGTCGCTGATGAGGAGGGTGAGGACGATTTTTGAGCGGATGCGGTCTCGAATCAAAGGAAAGATAGGATGTATCCATAGATTTTGTACTTGATACCCTGCTTGGTTGAAGAATATGGGAGGATCTATCGTATCTGGGACGCGTAGGCGTTGTCTTTGTAGCGCTTGACGCGGGGTTTCTGAGTAGGCGCATTCGCAGTACTAGTGTACTTGGGACTGTAATGAAGCATTGGAGAGGCGTAGGCTTTTCTATACGCGGTAGTACTGTGACTTGAAGATAGACTCGGATCCAGCCTGGGCCGTCTTGAGTTAAAGTTACAGTACTTAATCTGGGGAGGCGGCCAAAGCCAATCAGCATCTTATCTTATCTTACCGAGATGAGAGTGGGGAGATCGTGGTGTTTGTGGCTGTTTGGCATGCCACCTCACTGAAATTGGCGACGTGTCCGAGTTGCTCTCTACAACGCTCTTCACAACCCGCTCCCTGGTCAAACCCGTTCATCATGAGCGGATGTACGTCTTCAGGCTCTCCTTACCCGCTTGCGACTCTAACACTTGACATACAGTCCGGTTCCTCAACCTCGTCCGCCCGTTCCTGCCTTTTCTCCCGGAAGTCTCGTCCCCAGATCGCAAGGTACGCGCTTTGCTGGAGGCCGCACTACGTGACACTCAACTTCGACTCGCCTCTAGGTACCATTCAACCAGAAGGTGCTATGGACGGCCGTCACTCTGCTCATCTTCTTGGTCTGCTCGCAAGTCCCGCTGTACGGTATCATGTCGTCCGACTCGTCTGATCCACTGTACTGGATGCGTGTCATCCTTGCGTCGAATCGTGGCACGCTCATGGAACTCGGTATTACCCCCATCGTCACCTCCGGAATGATTATGCAACTGCTGGCTGGTGCAAACTTGATCGAGGTTGACTTTTCGTTGAAGGAGGACCGTGCGTTGTTCAGCGGAGCCCAGAAGCGTGCGTTCACATATCCCTGGCCGTGTCATCTGAGCGGCGTATTTTCCATTTATGCTGACGCCGCTTGTAGTGTTTGCCTTGGTCATTTCCTTCGGTCAGGCAACCGTCTACGTCATGACTGGTCTCTACGGCCAGCCCTCTGAGCTCGGTGCCGGTGTCTGCGTGCTCCTGGTCATCCAACTTATTTCCGCGTCGCTCATTGTCATTCTTCTCGACGAACTTCTCCAGAAGGGCTACGGTCTCGGCTCCGGTATTTCGCTTTTCATTGCCACCAACATCTGCGAGTCTATCGTCTGGAAGGCCTTCTCTCCGACCACCATTAACACGGGTCGCGGCCCCGAATTCGAGGGCGCCGTCGTGTCGCTCTTCCACCTTCTCTTCACCTGGAACGACAAGGGACGTGCGCTCCGCGAGGCCTTCTGGCGCGACCGTCTCCCGAACATCATGAACCTCATCGCCACCGTCGTTGTGTTCGCCGTCGTTATCTACCTGCAGGGCTTCCGTATCGAAATTCCCGTGAAGAGCAACCGCTTCCGCGGCCAGCGCGGCGCGTACCCCGTCAAGCTGTTCTACACCTCGAACATGCCCATCATGCTGCAGTCCGCGCTCACCTCGAACGTCTTCATTCTGTCACAGATGCTCGCTACCCGCTTCCCCAGCAACCTCCTCGTCAAGCTACTCGGTGTCTGGGAGGTTAGTTAGAGCTATTTACTCGATCACTGAACCTGCTGACATGACCACCATTGCAGCCCATGGAGGATTCCCCTCAGCTGCAAGCCGTTTCCGGTATCGCTTACTATATGTCGCCGCCGCATAACATTAAAGAAGTCCTCCTCGACCCCATCCATACGTTGATCTACATCGCGTTCATCACATCCGCCTGCGCCATCTTCTCCAAGACCATGGATTGAGGTGTCCGGAAGCGGTCCTCGGGACATCGCCAAGCAGCTGAAGGAGCAGCAGATGGTGCGTCGCATCACTGACACCGCGCGTTTCCTGGGCTGATGTTGGCTCGTACAGGTCATGGCTGGCCACCGCGAGGGGCTCAATGTACAAGGAGCTTAAACGTGTCGTGCCCACCGCGGCGGCGCTCGGCGGCGCAATCCTTGGTCTGCTGTCCGTCACAGCGGACCTCATGGGCGCGATCGGCAGCGGCACAGGTATCCTCATGGCCGTCACCATCATCTACAGCTGTACGTCTATTCACACTCATTACTCATTGACTTCGGCTGATGGCGTCTTGGATAGACTGGGAGATTGGCATGCGGGAGTCGGGCGGACCCGAACTTGCCGCATTCGACCTGCTCTAGTTTGCTATATATATAATGAAAGCCATCGCCGCGTTAAAAGCTGCCGCATAGGAAGAAAAATGGACGGGACGCGTTGGGATTATATGCATGGGTGTATGCGTGCGGACATGCGTACACGCTACTGTGTGCGGACGGACCAGGACAAAAGGCATCCAGAAGGGCGTACATGCCAGCGTTCGCAGAAGTATTTGTACTGCTTGTTTATTAATCCATGACGTTTCCGGGAGCATGTGGCTGCATTAGATGAAATGGTTGAGTGCCTGCTGCATAGCCTGCGTTGGTTGGTCAGCGAGACAGCTTACGTCGGCTGAGTCGTGAGTAGGCTAAACCAACCACCTCGGCACGAAATAGTGACCGGGCAGATATTGCCGTCGGTATGCTCACTCTCTTTTCGCTACTTACCACGTTGGCCGGAAATGAGCCCAAGTCGTGAAGCAGTATCCGATAATCACTGTATATTACACTTCATAGACAAAAACTCGAAGACAGAGGACTGTTTAGATACTTAGCTCGTCCACAAATCTAGGGTATGTGTACCATCTAGGCTCGACTGCGTGCATGTATGGCGTGTGTACGCCATCATCGTCTTCAGCTGCTGTGCCTAATTCCGGCGACTGAACAAGCTCATCCACGACTTCAGCGAGACGTGCCCTATCCCTAGGCGCAAGCGGACGGTGACAAAGACGGCGCACTGGAACGCCGGCCGCTCTGCGTGCTTTGAGGACGTCGTACAGCGCCGCAGGCCAATGGCACCGCTGGCAATCGGCACGCGCAGAGAGGGCTGGAACGCCGGGAGGCAGGATGCCGACTGGGTGGTCCTCGACATGGTCGTGCGGGGCCTGGGAGTTCTCCACCTTGAGCGTGTGCAGATTGGGGAGGACCGGTTGCGCGCCATTCGGAGCCTGGAGCAAGGCGGCCATGTCCACGCCGGAGCAGTGGACGAGGAAAAGCCGCTCGACGGCGTCGAGCCGCGCCGCGACGTAGAACTCCTCCCGCGGGAAGTTTACGACGTTGGTGGGGGACCACGGCGGACAGAGCTTCACGCGCCGCAGACTGGGGACGAGCAGGTGGTCGGTGAAGAGCCGGTAGAGGGCTACGTTCGAGGGAATTTCCACGGTAAAGTAGGGCTCTTGCGCCGAAGAGCGAGGATCGTCTGTTGCAGTACCCGCCCATCCGCTGAACCCGATGGTTTGTGACCAATTGATGCTCGTGATTGCGAGCCCGTGCAGCGCGCCAGCGGGCTCATGGAACTTGGCTATGATCTTCTTCAGGATGACAGAGCCGGCTGCGCAGAGAGCAGGGGGATTAATGAGGTGCTGCATCGCAGGGGCGTGCTGGCTGCGAATCAGTTCAATTGTGGCAGAGTGCGGGAACTCTACATGGTCCAGAATGACAGAGCGGGCGAAAAAGTCGCCCGATAGGCGTATAGAGCGCAAGTTTGGGAGCGATATCTTGTCGAATTGCAGGGGAAAGGTAGGGTGCCAGTGAAAACGTTCAAGCAGGCACAAAGTGAGACTTTCCAGCTGCGGCAGACCCTGCAACATGCACAGCAGCTCTTGCGTGAGCAGTCGCTGGGGGATCTTATCCCAGGACAGGATATTCAGGTGGCGCAACGATGCGCGGCTGGCGAAGGAGGACCATATCTCGTCGTTCGGTGCGATGCTCAAGGAGCAGAGATTGGGGGCGGCAAGCGTCGACAGCAGCATGGAAATGAAGCAGCAGCACCAGCGAGAGGCAGTACGTATCTGGCGTACCCAGGGAAGGCGATACTAGTATCTTCGTAAACGCGGAGATGCGGGGTGTACGCCAAGCCGCCCGAGAGGCCGTCTCCCACCCGCTGCATCAGCTCCGGGGATACGTGGCATGCGCTGTTGAACTGGAGGCGCTCTATGCGATGGGCATGCTGGAATATGAGGGCGAGCAGGTTTGGAGGCGCCCGTGGGTTCCGGTCGTCGATTGCGCTCAGGTCGAGCAAGCAGTCCTTGGACCGCTGGATGGCGGCCGCTATATACTCCTGAGGATGGCTCATCTCGATGTGTGACCACAGGGGCCCACAGCTCAACGCTACCTCCCGCCACACGTGGCATACGTGGCTGATGCTGACCCGCGTTTCCAGGCCGCGACGGAAGCTCCAGCAGTCGTAGAGAACTGCTTTGTTCAGAAGAAAAATATCTCGGACAGAATCTCCGTCGGAAGACGAGAAATCGGTCGCAAGGAGTTCAATCGCCTTGAAATGTCGAGCAGAGCCAGTCGGTGCTCCTGGCATCGACCCTCCAGCTCCTTGATCTCATCTGTAAGAGAATCGCTGCGTAGAGCATACGTTCGTTAGCGTAGCCCGTTCACAATCGAGAAGTTGAGAATACGCGTACGTGCATCGACTCATATCTGCTGATGAGACGTAGGCTGAAACTATACCACCTTATCCTGAAGAAGAGTTCTTGTGACGGGACTTACCCAGTGGGTGGAAGAAGAGAACGCAACGGCGCTTGTTGCACAGTTTGCACGTCCCGGGGATGGGCGCCACAGCCACTCAGTATCATCGTCCAGACGTCCACCATCGACTGTCCGTCGTGCGGTCAATAATTGTACATGGATCGACTTTACATACCGATACCGGACATGTAATAAATATCACATAAATAATGCGTTCTCTCAAAAGTATCCTGCATAAGCCGGCGGAAGTGTACTAGCACGCGTTGAGACTCCGTCAGACACAGTCTCAGCACCGTGGCTGGGAGGTCGCCCCGTGCCTTCGCCATCCAATCGCACCCCGCCATCCTCCTCCCGCCTCCTTCGTGCGATTCTGGTGGATCTGCGCCCGGGAAGTGGCGTCGCGGGGTATGACGGAGGCTGGGACAGCCATTCCGCAGACGCATAAGCGACTTCCTGGGAGTCATCGGTAGTTGAGATTGGCACGCTGCCTTCCTGTAACTGCGCCGCGTGCTTCTCAGAAGGTGGTTCATCTGGCGGGCTAGTTGGCACCATCTCTTTCCGACCGAGTTCCTGGCTAGGACGACTTCGCAGCCGCGGTGGTGGCCCAATCAACACTTGCCTGGCTGGTGCAGGTTGTATCGCCTCGTATGGTACATCTTCACGGGGAATAGGCAGAGGTTGCGGGGGAGTTGCGGGGATACCTATTGAGTTCGATGTTGAAGGACTCGAGAAGGATCTCGAGTAGTCGTATGAGCGGGCTTGCGTAATGTGGCCGGTCGCACGTAGATTGCTTCCTCCAGGGCCAAAGCTGGTCTGAGGCACACCGGACAGTGGAGACCTCACGTATGCCGTAGGTAGTGCCATTATACCGATATCTGGGGTGCTGCCGGGTGGAGGGATGGGTTTCAGGCGGAAATGAGTGGGCCTCTCCATTTTCGACTTTCCTGCCTCTACATGGTTAAGCCGGTCAGCATCGTGTCATGGATTCTGTTGAGGTTAAGTCCCATAATGGCGAACCTGAAGCATCCGTGCCATGTTTCCGTCGCTTTCTTCGCACTACAACCCAAAGAACAGTGACAAGTCCTATTGCAACGGCGGCCAAGGGAACCAGAAGCGGGATGAGAGGAGAACCCGACTGGGCGATCTTTTCAGTACAAACACAGCGAAGAGTGGACAAAGAGCGAGCTTACGGGGTCGGATACAAAACTCTAGCAATGTGTACGACCTCTCTCTTTGGAAATTTGTTTGGCCTACTGAAAGTATAAGCAAGGAGCGTATGGTGGCGAATTGTCATCGAGTCAACCTACCATTTCCGACAGAGGCGGAGGCTAAGTCAATGGCATGCGACTAGAAACCTCTAAGATTGTTCTTGAGGGGTATGTACGTGATTTCCACTCTCCTCTAGCCCAGCGCTGCGACAGGAACGTGAGGGCGAGTGGCCAAGCCCGAACGATGTGTGTTCGCTGTGGGAGCGTTGTGCATAGGGGGTAACTATGGTGGCGCCTCTGACAGCAAGATAAGACGCCATCTTGTGTTATATTACCGAAACGTGTAAACAGTTAACAGAGTAACACTGGCTGTTGACAACAAAGAGTGTTAGTTAGTGGCGATGCTACGATGATTCCAACTGATACTTACTTCTCAACCTCCCAGTAGTAATGGGTGGAGATGGGGCGCACGGCACCTGTACAGCCTATATTCTGATGCCTACTGAGGGGTATGTATCGTAGCCTCCCCTGCGATAGTGTTACGGTGTCCACGGCGTCCGAGTCAGAAGGAAGGAGGGTTGTTTGGCCGTGTTAGGATTCAAAGCTCGACACTCCTATATTGGGCCAATTATTACGTAATGGATCTCTTTCCTCGCAGGCGCCCCGCACTGCCCTGGTACCCGAGGCCTCCAACCATCTTCCATCGCATTCCCTGTGTATGCTCGAATATCGAATACGCGGATTGCGTGGAAGTCAATGTTTCATTGGTTGAGAATTTGTGTACAGCCAAGTGTCTATAGAGGCTCTCCCTCGGAACGCTCGTCACGCATACTAGTAGTAAGTCAAATTTCACCGAATCATTTGTCCGTATCGTATAAGTTAATAACTAGGTAACGATAGGTTTCTGCAGCGTCCCAATCCATCGTTAATTGTATCGCGCATATCGCGGTGGGAGAGTACTGCCGCTCCCTGAAGGTGTATGCGTTTGAATGGTGCTCGTACTAGCTGTCAGGGCGGCGCTGTGTATGCGACTCGGCCGCGGCGGCAGGCCCACACTATACAAGCCCTCATATTCATCACTTGATCTCCCCTCGTAGGCATTATTGGCTACCTGCTGCGATCCATTCACGGGCTGTGGGTCTGTGAGGAGATCTAGGAGGGCCTGCTGGCGGCGCCGCTGCGTCTCTGCAAAGGCATGCGCGGCATTATGACCTGGCGCTTTTTCGGAGATCTTGCGCCGGGGCGATGAATGGTTGTTTGGAGTAGAGGATGGCTCTACGTCTAATACGCTGCCGCTGAAGCGGCTGGTAAGACTAGCATTACTCATGTTGAACTGTTCGTCCGCTTTTTCCGGGTTGTCGACCAAGGAACTCCGACTAGGAGTCTGGCCGATTGCTTGCTCGGTGAGTTCTGTATTTTTGACTTTGAATAATTAATGCGTAAATCTGGCTGCAGGTTCACTTTTCAAAAGGCACTTGCCTGGTAATCCCACGGGCGGGCGAGGGCGAGACCCTCGGTGGTACCGGAGTATCGCGAACAGTAACGTAAGAGCCGCCAAGAATCCAACAATCGACATTACCACCACAAGAGGTACGCTAAAACCATTTTGTGGTGCCGGCTGGGGCGAAGGAGATAGATACACGGTGACTGTTGGCGGTGATACGCTCGTCGCGGTGGTCGTGACTGTTGGGATGAAGTCGTGCGCCAATGGCGGCGCACTCGTCGACTGGGTAAACAAAACCAAGGTCAGCTATGGTGATGACCACAAGCAATTATGTTATGTGACGTAAACTTACGACTGCAACCCAGGTACTATCTTCGTACAGAAGACCGGACTACGCGTTCTTGTTAGCGGCGGTATGCTGAGATCTTAGTTGAGACATACCGCAGTGGCCAGCTCGCTCAATACTTCTGGGTCCACAGTGCTGGCGCTCGTCGAGCTAGGAGGAACGAGCGATATGTTCATGAGGATAATAATGATGCAGTAGTAAGGACAGTAATGCCAATGTGTTTGGCGACGGAGCGCTCAGCTAGTGGACTTTAGGTCGAGTGGGCGCGCAATGTGGTGCCACCCAGCATACACAACACAGATAAGTACTTCAATGTCCTACAGCCACATAGATCTGATCGTTGCTACAAAGTCATAAGCCCGAATGTTGGGATCCAGAGAAGAACTAGGATTCTGTCGGAGGAATATCAGAGCAGAGGGATCTGGTTCCGACCATTAGTGGCGGATCTCGCTCTCAATATACAGTGAAATGCTCCTACCTGATAGCAGCAACTACCGCGCAGAATCTGGTACGCACTTCACAGCATCTCTGGTATAATCACTGCAACATCTCTAGATTGGATCACGCTATACAATCGACTTTCGAACATTCATGGTCTAACTCAGGCTTGCAATGAGAATAAGCTAAGATAAAGAAGAACTATATTGTACGCATTGTCTATATCCGTATAAATAAATAATCCGAGTAATGACAGAATATAGGGCTACCAAGTAAAGACTGGATCTACTCATAATCATCGTATCGCGGTGGCAGGGTACTGGCACTGATTGAATGTGCGTCACTGGTTGCAGTCTCCGTTGTCCGAGCCGGGCTGACGTCTCTCTCCGGACCCGTGCCATTCAGTTGCGCACCGCCGTCGACCGCCCGTCTCCTGCTCCTCCACGCCCTCGAACGCTGGCGCCTCCAATATCTCGGCGGTTCCTCGTTGAGGAAGTTTGGCAGAGTCGGTAGAGCTCTGATATCCGTGGTGACAGTGGGTGGAACTGCAGCAACCGCCGAGTCCAACGTTGTGTGCACGAGGGGTGCTGATATGTCAATGACATCGTCGTCTTCGCTGATCACGGAGCTCCCAGCCATGCTTGTGGCTGACAGCCTGTCTTCGGCATGCGGCGAATATGTACCGGCCGCGGATCCTCGAGCCCCCGGTAAGGGAGCCCGCGAGGGAGACATGGCTTTGCAGGGCTTCAAAGGGTGCAGTCTGCGTAGTGCGAACGCTTTGGGCTTAGGAATATGATACAAGTCAGCTCTATCCTGCGAGAAAGGGGACAACAGTAGCACACGCCAAACGCACAAGATGACGATGAGGTCTGCGACGATGGTGCCGAAGAGGAGCGGCGTCTTGTGCGTCTGCAAATAATGAGAAGGAGGATGACCAGGAGGAGGATAGCGATGATGGGCAGCCCGATGATGAGTGACAGCTTGAAGCTTTGGTCGGCATGCGCAGGGCTCGGTACCGCCGGCGCTGCTGATTTAGCTACCACAGCTGTTGACAAACTGGAGTCTGTCCCCGCATGGACGGCGGAGGTCGCTACCGATGCCTAGACGACAAGGTGAGTAGCTGTTCTTTTGATCTCTGCCTATCTCTTTGAGTGACATTGGGTGCTCACTTGTGAGGTCGACAAGCCGCTCTCAACAACTAGACTCGTCTTCGCGAATGCGTTTGCATCAGTGAAATTTGAACGTAGGTATTTGGCTAATCGCATGTGGTACATACCAATGCTGCCGTATTTCCCGCCGTGCTGCTCGGGAAAATAATGCTGGGCGGAGCCATAGGTTCCTTGCAAGCCCTGCACTCCTGGGCTTGCGGAAGCCGCTGTACGAAGAAGCGCCAGCTCTGAAAGAAGAGAAGGAATGGGAGCATGGCATGTGCAAGAGGATAGGGATATACGTACAGAGCTGACGGTGTCCATGTACAGCCCCTTGATATCTGCATCATACCCATTCAATACACCGTGCGAGCCCTTTAGATGGGAAGTCTAGATCAGAATTATCTAGTGCGGGAAAGATGATTGGACGTACAAGGCATCAAGATGTGCGTTTGGTGTCTTGAGAGGATACTGAGCAGAAGCTGCGACAATACAGACCGCGCTCTTCAGCATGCACCAAACGACTTCAATGAGCTCAAGCAAATCGCTCATTCACGGTCATGCAGGCTCGTTGTGTGACTCACGTGATGGTATGAGGCACTGGCAGCTTTGTTTGGTATTGCTAGAATCAGAGGGTTTTGATTGCCTATTACGATCTCCCGAACGCCGCGAAGCTGTGTTTCCGAACTCATTCTAACTGACAGCAGATGGACAGTTGGAAGATAAGGTTCGATTGAGCAAGGCCAAAATGATCGCAAGCATGATATGGAAAGATGTGTAAGCTACTACCATATAGCTGCTGGCCGCGGGAAACAGACTGACTCGTACTGTTCTCAAACAGTGTAAGGCGGAGGTAGCGGGAGCCTCCGGGTTCGGTGGCAACAAGCCAGTCCCCGCCAACCGTACCCCCGCGTCCATGGCTTGCCTCCTCCGCGCTCGCCGTATGTATTCTTCAGTAAAATCGCTTTCGTACATGCCCCTCCGTAGCGCTTCTTGCCTTCGGTTCTCTGCATGAGCCTCCACATCTGGACCTCGTGGGTTTACCAACGACGAAGCTGGTACAGCCGGAGGGTATTCCGGAGGCAAGGTGCTCGTAACCGACGCGCGACTTGGGAAACAAATGGCCACACGACGCGCCCTGGCAATAGGATGGGTATCTCGAAGAGCGTCTCGCAATGTGGTGGTACGTTCTTCCTTTTCTTGGGGTATTGCCTCTACAATATAAGCAAGCAGATAATAGTTAGGCTCACTCATATTCTGAAAAGGCGAAGTTATGCCATACTCACGAGCAGCGCGGCGTCGTCGGTGACAGCACCAGAGGATGACTAAGACAGAGCTGAAAAGAGCCACTGCCAAGACGGATATGGTCACCAAAAGCGAGACATTCTTCCTCGAGGATCGGTCGCCGCTTGCTGCTGAAATGCTTGAGGAAGACGGATAAGCCGATATCTTGGTAAATATTAGCAAAAAATGGCTTTCTGGAGAGTATTTGACTGACCGTATCTGGCGACTGAGTAGCCCTGAGTGAAGCTCCTTGACCGATGTACGAAGTTGGAAATGAGATGATAACCGAGGCTTCTATCGGCTTCATTGCAAGTGTTATCAGGGTCGGTATAGAGAGAAATCAACCCTACCTCGAACGAAGGAGACAGTACCACGCTTGAGGTTGCAAAAGAGGCCGGAGAATGAATATCGATCGTACTCTTATGTCCGTCATGTGTGAGTCATCTACTTGCGCATAAGCTCAGAAGGAGTGACGTACAGAGGCAGAGAAGGCCGAGGAGGAAGATGGCTGGTCGAAGGCCTATGTTTGGGCTCGTCACAAGATCTGGTAGCAGCAAAGCGACAAGCAGTGGCACACACCGCGTTAGATTGAAAGATAAGCCTTGATAACGATGTAAGGGTAGCACTAGTGCTTGACTTCTCGGCACTTAGAATAGTTGAAGTGGAAGCGGGTGCTTGCAGCGTCGATGTAAGCATTGATGAGGCCACGATAGCGCTGGATTGTGACTGCCCCGGAGATGTAGATGAAACAATGCCAGAAATCGACACAACGCCACTGCCTAAAGCTTCGCTAGCTAGTGGGTGTTGTGGAACATCCGCAGTGGAAGCTTGCCGTGACGCAAGCGGCATGGATGCAGCATCTGTAAGCAAGGAGCCAGTTGGCGTTGGCGATAAGTCCATGCGTATATTCTGCCAGTTGGATTCAGAAAATCCGAGCAGGTTTAAAGCCACGGAAGGATGTGGGGTAACCGTACTACCCAAGAAGCAATGAGAAACCGGGTGTAGTCGTAACGTGGCATAGCGACCTACGTGAAGCGTGTAACTGTGGGAGCCCAAGCTAACAAATTTTTGGAGCACGAATTGTCCTGAGTTTAAAAGAGCGTGGTATAAAAGAGTGGGGGGAGATAATTTCCGGTGTATAGGGGCCGAAGGAGGAACGAGAAACGGAATTGACGATGACGACGCACGGCGTTCCATTATATAGGCCACGATAAGTACCGCCATTCATCTGACCGTCGCAAGGAGAACAGGGTGCCTACTTTCACAGCATCAGAATCAGTTCCGTGAAATACTAACGAAACCGTACCTTGGTATACCCAGTCCGTCTGACTGTGGATATCACGAGCATCATATATCAACGATAAAGAAGATGCATCGCATATAACCCTGTAGACAAATACAAGCTATCCGCACGTTTCTTCCACCGGCAAGGCCCTAACGTACAACGGCATTTCAGTATCTGGAGGTTCGGTGTCGAACTCGACTTGAATCCGAACGGATGCTGGTTCAAGTTTCAAGCAACAGTCGGATGATGATGTGGCCAGAATTGTGCGGGAATGCAGGGGCCTGCTGAAAGTGTGAGGATGAGTAAGACCATGTAGAGCCAGTTGTATCCAAATAGAGCTTTTAAGACACGAGATCAACACTCAGTTGAGCATCCGCGGCAGGATGCTGGAGCAACCTGCTAAAGACGACTCGGACGGCGGCTTGAAGCGCCGGGCGTTTCGGTGATGTTTGGTCATGTTAGGTTCCGATGCTTCTCGCTTCCATTTGGGGGTAGGCCGGTCTAGCCCTCAGCAGCTCTGGCTTGCGCTTGAGTGGCTGAACTACGTATCCTCCCAGACCCTTGACGAGCGCAGATCAGAAATAATCTTCCAGGACAAGCAGTAGGGTATTTGTCAAGCAGTAAGTAAAAGCTGGCTGCCAGTTTTGTGACCGAAAGCTGCAAGTCCGGACGCCAGAGTCTTGGCGTGAAGTCGCGTGATTTGTTCTAATACTTGGTCGGTTCACAGCTTGGACGAGATGCAGGCGGAAACGACGAATGAGATAATTTTAATACTATGCATAGGGAGCATACGGCGGTGGAAGCACGCTATCTTCAGAAGACCCGGCGACAGATTCCGCAGGGCTCACCGCACGGATACCACCGTCCTCGGCCAACCTTGCATCCGCATGAGTCTCTCGCCTCCACGCATGAATCGAAGGGCCCTCGGCTGTCGCACTACTTGCATAAAGGTTCTGCCGAGGCAAGAATAAAGAGTGTCTCCCCTCCGCAAGTGCGACTGGCGACGAGCTCCTGGAAGAGCCATCGTACACTGCGATATTGCTTGCGTCCACGACGAAGGGGCGAGATGGCGATGTCAAAATAGCAAGAGCTTCGTGACCTGCAGTGGAGTTGCAAACACTTTCTTCCTTACCCGATGCAAATGACGTTGCAGAGCCAAAAATGCTGAAATGTTTGACTGTAGACTTCTCGGGCCGGAGTAGGATCTCTGCAGAAAGGCGTAGGTCAAACGGTAAGCATCGCAATTGGAGGCGAGTATTACTCTAGAGACTGACCAGAACGTAATGTCCGCGTACGGTGCCGTCTGAAGCAATAAGCGGTTATGCCAAGCAGAAAAAACCCCAGGCATACGGCAAGAGCAACGATAGCAAACCGTAATGTCTTGTCAAGTCCATGGCCGGCTGCCGCGTGGGCTTTTGCTACTGCAGAGCCAGTGGTTGCAAATTTTTCTGCCGATGCAAATATTCCTGTTAAGCTCGACGCGACACTCTGGATTGTGAGACTGTGTAAGTCGTACGTCTCCATAACGAAATAAGAGTTATACCAGGCTGACCGTTTCGGAGCTCATCGAAGAGAACGTCACCATCCCATCCAGGCCACCGCGCGACGTCGCTGTAATTGGCAAATCCGATATGCCTGAGGTGTCTTGAACGGAAGGTAGACGTGTGGCAGGCTCTGAAGTCGCCGCACTTCTGCTGATCGGTACCGGGATGGCGGTGGAGAAGTGATCAGATGGAGTATTGCGAGGATGTGAAGTGGGCTCGGACGCAATGTCGGTTGGGGTAAAGGTTTCAGTGACGGTCGGCTCGGTTGGAGAAGAGGAGGCAGCCACTTCGCCATCATCCGAGGTCTTATAGTATGCAATTGGTTAAATTAGCAGCCGCACAAAGGTTAGCAAACTCACCGGACAGAGAACCGCAACGGTGACTATTGTGAAGTTGCGGAATGCGGTCGTGGTGCAAATGAACTGCCGTAAGGTATGCTCTGTGAGTGACTGTGAGAAGGTAAGCGAGCTCATTGCAGGTGAAGCCTGCATTGGCATAGGCTGCCATAACCCGGTAATATATTGCAGTACGTAAGATGGTCGTCAATGCCAACGATGTAACTGACTGCCTTTATCGAATTTCACAGATTGCAAGATCCAGCCCATAGCACATGAGATTGAAGATCAAAGCGAACATGATGTAAAGTTGTACCTGCGGCTAGCGAAATCAGATGTGTGCAGAACACTATCAGGAAACGGATGTACTTACCGCGCGTCCTCAGCACACTTGTTCTCCTAGCGGCACGTCATGCACTAGGACTGATCTGGGTTAGCCCAGATAACTCAAATAGCTTAACGAGGTTGGCCGACTATCGTTCAATAATCGGCACAGAGCGCTGCAATCGCGCCAAAGCAAGTTCGTTCATGTTTCACTGTGACCCAAACTGAGCCATGGCAAACACAGAGCTGTCAGCTCATTCTGAATAAATAACGCAAAACCGTGGGGGAGACTAAAAGTATCCCGCGTATGACGAAGGAAGCGTCACGGCGTGGGTGAGTGGTCTGCTTGGCACAGCCTCGACGCTGCGATTTCTAGGCCTCCCCGACCCTCCCCCTGTCCAGTTGAATCCCACCGTTTCCCTCCCGCCTTCGCCGCGCGGCACTAGTGTGTCGGCGTGCGAGCTGAAGCGCAGAGGGATCTTCAGCAGGCTGAGGCGATGGGGTCTGATTGCCGAAGTTTCTAGATTTGCCCGTGCTCGGTACATGGGCGTTCAAAGTGCGGGATCTCGCCATAGACCTTTGCGCGAGCGGTCTGTCGGTTATGAACTCGTCAAGGATGTGCTCTTGACTCGGGAGCCTCCGCGGCCGCGGAGGTGATCCAATCGGCACATGTACCGGAGGGGGTATGTCAAATCTCGGACAGGTACACGCCTGTCGACTCGCGGCTGAAGGCGAGGTGCAGAAATGGGACTACCGATTGGCTCCGGAGTCGAAGAGGGTGAGCGATATGCGGGATAACGGTCGTGAGGGTGTGTGTTATGATTTCGGTGGAAATCGTGCTGTAGCCTTGAGGGGACAAACTCGCAAGAGGCACGACTGACTCTGGTGACCTCACGGCGCTCATCGGCCCCATGCCGCTGTCTGCGTTTGAAGCCGGCGTATCCGGTGCCAGTATTCTGGAGCGGAACAAATTGCTTGCCCGTGGTCGCTGTACAGTGAGTTCTACATTGTCAAGGTAATCAATATCCTGCGGCTGGGCATACTTGAGTACACGGGGATAAGAGCCAGACCTAAAGAATCCTTGTTGCGCTTCCTCCGACACCTCCGTATCACTAGCACCAGGATGATGGGCAGTAAAACTGCAAGGACAAGCAGTGGGACAAACAGCGGAATAATGGGTAAATGGATCTGGTTCACGCCAGCATACGATGTTAGTTCTTGCAGGGCATAGTATCACTCGGGACACTGGGCTCACCAGCTTCGATATAGAGCCTCTCTTATTGAGTGCGACAGCGTGAAACGCCCGGAAATGCTTCAGAGGGCGCAGATCATCAGCAAGGTATGCAGTGTTATCAGCCGGTGCAGGCTTACTGGAGCAGATGGGTATGAGCGACTGGGTAGAAGCATGCTCTTGAGACAAACAGAACAGGTAGAAGTAGGATGCAGTGGACTGCCGTATATGCTCCAGAGCGGCGAGGGGTAATGAGAGGAGTTCAAGGGTCTGCATGAGCCCATGCGTCCACAAATACCGACTAGAAGCACAGGTTGTAGCGAAGGCGAAAGGCTTCACACCAGGCCCGGATGTTATCTTGTAGAATAATGCAATGGTGGTTACAAGAGTTCTACATGAGTTTCAAGGAACTGTTTGATGATTGTTGACATCGTAACGCTCGAAGAACTAGTTAGTAGAGATATGCCAACGAGTCAACTTGTGCAACAACACACTTCTGCCGAGCGAACGGTACGCATGAGGACCGTCTTATCTCGCTCTATGAGTGCGGCTGACCATAGTGTTGCAGGTACGTAGGTTCAAGATGATTGCTAAGTCGCATCGCAACCGTCGTGATAGTGCTTGTAAGAGAATGTTTGTTTGGTTGTGTTAGATTCCAAAGCTGATTACTGCCCTTTTCGGATTACCGCCCGGTTACGTAATGCTCTGCTAGCGCCAGCCAATTTGCTCCTCTCCCGTCAAGACGTCCAACTTCAACATTCAAGTTCATCTCAGTCATGCCTTAAGGCCTCATCGTCGCAAATAGTACGCGGCGCGGTTGGTTGCAGCAACCAACCGTGCTGCGTACAAGGTAGTCTCTCGATCCAAGCCGCCAGCATCACTCATTTTCGCCGCCTCCCGCACTTCTCAAAGCCGCTCTATATGTAGGCTACCGCACACTGAAAGCGAGTCCCGGTTGTTTGGCATCATCACCAATCCGTTAATGTTCAATCACACGGCCACCAGCATGCCCATCATGATTGCTACCCATTCTTACGTCTTTGCTACGCTTGTTGAGCCCAGGCCCTATCAAGGAATGTGCTTCATCCTACATCCTTTCCTGATCGGAACGTTACTTCGCCACCGCCTGTCGTGTCAAGATTGAGGAAGCTGAATCAGTCCGCAGAGTGACTGTAGTATACATGCAAGCGGGACTGGACAAAGGATCGGGGACAAAACCGCTGAGAACAGTGTTGAAAGGCGAGAAAGCGGGTGGGAGCAGTCTGGCTGACGTCTGAAGCTGACGTTACTTACTTGAGCTGGTGGTTGTAGTTCTGCGTGTTACAATCCGAGCTGGAGAGCACGAGCTTCGGGTTAAAAAGCATCATGTATGACTTATACGCCCCTCGACTACCGACGGTTATCACTGCACGGCTGCTATATAATTGTATCAGATTCGCAAGTATGAGATCGTTGAATTCGATATTGGCGTACCTTCAAGTTAATTTCACTGAGCAGGGGGCTGCACTAGTTGCAAGATCAAGTCCAAATTCATTCAGCTAACGTTCATCGCAGATTCTCAGTACGTATTCGCTATAGCCGAAATAAACATACGCACCTGTAGGCGGCATACGGAGGTGGGAGTGTGCTCCCTTCCGAAGATTCAAGAGACTCAACCGGGCTCGCCTGTCTGACATTCGGAACGTCGCTGTACAGGCGAACTCCTGCGTCAGTTTCTTGATGTCTAGATATCCTTCGCCTGCGCTCCACTAGTATGGCATTTTCTCCGCTGAGCCGGCGTTGTTGCGCCGGGCCTCTCGCCCCAGTTCCCGCCCGCAGCGCATTAGGCGTGGTCTGCTTTTCGAGACTGATGGCGAGCGGCGGGCTCAATGGAGACGGAAGTGCGTCATCCAGGGAAATTTCGAACACAGCAGCATCGCTCAAGAACTCGGACGTCGAGCTTTGACCTGCAGCTGCAGTGTGTTGGACGGATGCCAGTGAACGCCAGGACGACAATATACCATCCTCGGGCGTCGGGATGTCCGAGCTTAAGACATCAGCATCCTTTGCTTTAGCGGCGCCATCTGGTACGTAAGTTGACAGAAGTTAGCACACTCGATATTCACCGTTTGAGAGAAAGAAGTCCCTACGTAAGGTCGATAATGCAGCCTTCCCACGACGCTTCATGTAAGTCCTGCCAATAATCAGGAGCGCAGTGCATAGAGCCGCCGCAAGCACTATAAGCGGAATGTATAGCGATTTGTTCATTCCCTGGGTCTTTGGCGCCGGAGTTCCAGTGGGCGTGTTAGTGGCAGATGTCTGAGATGTGCTCAACGGGTTGTCGTTCCCAGAAGATGTACTGGAGGGCTTAATGATCCTTTTAGCCCAATGCGACATCACAGCAAAGGAGACTTACAATGTCGCTGGAGGGCGCAGTGCTTCTTTGACTGGAGGCATTGCTTGATGACATGCTGGTCGAGGCTCCGGAGTGCTTCACATCACTGGTATTAATATTATCACCGGATGCAGCACTTGGCGCAGGAATAGCCGTGCCAGAGGTCAATATTGAAGCTGTGGAAGGGGACGCAGTAGACGTTTGTGTAGGAGCTGTGGATGAGCTAGAGATTGCAGGACTTTGCGAATCTACGCTGGGAGTCGGTAAGGAATCGGTTGGGCCCACACCCGCTTCAATGGATACACTAGCAAAAGCGCCCTATAAGGCGAGAATATGAGGTAAGCGTAAGAGATGCAGAAATCCCAGAGGTTACTCACGTCACAAATAACGGTGTTTCCATCTGTGAAGCAGGACTGAGAGGAATCGACTGAAACAAATAAGGCCGGATTGTGGCGTGGAAATCGGTGCGGGGGAAAGCCAGTCGCCATTCTGCAGCACGGCCAGTTCAGGATTTCGGATAGCCGCAAAAACGTATCTGACAGAGAGAACGTTCAATGACTGCATGATACGGGTCAGGATCATAAGTAGGGGATACTTATAGACAAAACCGTACGATGGTAACACGGCCTAATTGATTTAGTGATTGACTGACATAACTGCGGCAGAGAGAAATATCAGCGATGGATCGTTCTTGCTTTGATGTTTGATGGCTTTAGACTGCTTTCGCCCGGCAGAAACATGATGTTTGGCGACAGTGCTAAAGCTCCCCCTCGAACAAACAGCATTGTAGCTCGCCGCACGAGTTCATCATGAGAGAGGAGAAACCGGCGAGATTTAGGCAAATTTGCCGTGGAAACATGGAACACGTAGAGCTTTTTATCAAGGCGTAATCGCGAAGGGTAGAAGCCATGTGAGTGGAAGCTGATAGTAGTGAGCATGCACTGGTTACAGAGGATTGCTTCATCTAGACAATGAAGTCAATGATCAGCAAGCTGCGTTCCGTCTGGGATCTTTGCGCGCCTCTGTTGCAATTGACTAGTAGTCACGTTATGTAGCTTTGAAAAATTGAAGTCGTACCTGCAACGCGCTGATGTGAACTCTTTGAATCATGCCCCAGAGTCCTACGGAAACGGGCCTCCCCTCGATATGTCCCATTCTTGCACCTTATACTTCTCCAGCCGGTCCATAGTGTTCCCTGGCATTGGTTCTCCCACCGCACAGCTAAACGCTCTCAGCTCAGCGCCCTTCCGGTTATGGTGAAGCAGTGAAGGGTTGTAGGAGTGGACGTGCTTACGACAGCATTGGCCCAGCAGAGCGTCTTCCCCGCCTTCGTCTTTGAAATCTCCCGTGACTCTTGGTACCTTGACATGAGGAAACGCCGGTAGTCATCGTCGAATTTTGCCGGGGCTACAGCTGCCAACTATGCCGGCCGGAAACCGGCCATCTACCAATCGCCGACCCCGGTAACGTTGCTGGTGTCTATGTAAAGAAGAATGTTGCGTCGACCGAGATCCCCATACGCGAAGTGAAATCTCGGCGACGTCGACTTGGCTTCGCTATCGTACAACGCACGCACAATATCGTAAATCTCCAGCGCTTTGTCGTCAGGCCTGCGCTCGACGTCGTCCTCCGCGCGCGCTGGAGGTATACCGCGGTAAGCAAGCGCCTCCATAAACTGACGTTCGGTGACGAAAAGTCCCGATGACTCGGCGGGGAGAAGGAATTCATGGTTCAGCAGTGCGATGTCGTTCAGTGGGCCTATGGCAATATCGCCGGACTCCGTGTGGCTCTCAAAGTCAAGGTTAGAGTGTATATGTGCTCCAAGTTCGGCCTCCTTCTGGCTAAAGCAAAGCGGCCACTGGTCCTTGGGATCTTACGCTCATCAAGAAGGCTTCCGCAATGAGCTGCTATAAGATACATTATTAACGTTCTATACGCTCCAAGGAGGCGAGCCACTCACTGCGGACGGAGACCATCGTTGCCACCTCTGCCTCAGTCCCGATGGACTCCCGGACAGGAAGAATAAGCCACGTGAAGAGCCTCATGGCGCCTTGAAGGATGAAAAATAACGCCCCGCGTACTGCCCGTGGCTGAGGCTCTTCTTCTTCACATGGTGATTTGAAATGGGATGAAATGATATTTCTCATCGCCTCGAAGTCGATGTTCAAGCTTAGCCAAAGCCTGTCGTGATGGCTGACGGGTGCGTATTCAGCGGTATTTGGTTGTGGCACCTTGTAAGATAGTAATAGAAGGCATAGACAGTAACGTCAACGACGCCAAGCTCGTTGAGATGAACGTACGCGGCAAGGCCCAGGACAGTTCTGTATTTGGTAAGCTTTGGCTTTGGATCCTAACGCGTACAAACACTGAATTTAATCTCCGATAGCAAGTAGGCGCTCGTTACCACTGCAACGCTTCTCCAATCGCCCGAGGTTTACTGTCGTTGCGCCAAGCCATCCGCAGCTCCTGTTAGAAAACAGAAAAATCGATGAGCACAGTACTATTGAACAACTATTACAGTGCGTACATGGTTATACAGTGCTCAGTCAACCTGGTACGCAGCGTACGGCGGTGGAAGTGTGCTTCCCTCCGACGACACGACAGACTCCACGGAATCCACACAGCTCTGAGGCCCTGGCACGGAAACTCCTTCGGCAAGCCGGACAAGGCCTATGTCCATCTCCCTCA
This sequence comes from Terana coerulea, assembly GCA_024811115.1. Lineage (NCBI taxonomy): Eukaryota > Fungi > Basidiomycota > Agaricomycetes > Polyporales > Phanerochaetaceae > Terana > Terana coerulea. The sequence goes on from JAKOGH010000144.1 coordinate 61,380, forward strand.
GCCTGCGCGCGCTCCTGGTCGCTTGACCGACCCGGGAGTCATCCAGACTGTCTCGTCGGAGATCGGCTCCGACATCCTCCCAATGAGTGTAGGCATCTGCTGTGACGCGACGCGGCGCTTTTTCCGACTTCATAGGCCCCGAGGGGATGCTGAGCGCGTCCTTGGACAACGAGTCGAGGCCCGTGATGTGACTTTCGGGTCGCAGAGTAAATTCGGGCCTGGCCGACGTCACTTGCGTTTTTCTCGAAAACCAGTTGGGCATGGCATCTGCCTCTGGTATTGAATCTCCGCCTAACAAACTCGGGCCATCTAAAGAATGCCAGGAAAAGTCCAGATGCATCAGCGTAGTCTTCCACAAACTGGAATAAGTAGATTACGTACCGATTGGGGTACGCCTTGCCGATTTCCTGCGAGCTTTGGCCCTGGAATGCCACAGAAGAGCAACGATAACAGTGCACAGCACCCCGCAGACTGCGACAATCGGAATCAATACCGCCTTGCTCAGATGATGATTCTGACTCTGTACGCTTGGGGCAGGCTGACGGTCGACTGTCCCTGATGCTGGTTTACTACTAGTACTACCAGTGGGAGACTAGACGACAGTGTGAGTCACGTATTAAAATAGCAGCGCAGTCGCCGCACCGTGGATGAAGTAGACGAGGAATTCGAGCCCCCAGCAATGCTAACACCTCGAGTAGTCACTGGTAGAAATGATACGAGAACCGCGCTCTCTACTGTAGCGGAGAGCGTCGTATTCGCTGGGAACGGCGCTGCGTTAGACGCAGTAGTTGGCTTTGAATTTGGTGTAATGAATGTCTCGGAGGTTGGAACGTTTGACGATGGTGCTGATGGAGCGAACGTCGGTGAGGCCAAAGTTGAAGTTTGCGTGATGGGAGGAGTCACTTCCGTGGTCCCTGGAAGCCTATTGCTTTCTATACTGCCAGTGCTCCCGGAAAGCAGTGTTGTCGCCGCAACGAAGGGCGGGACAATCGCTTCTGTAATACTATTCGCCAATTCAGTCGCATTGCTCTAGAGATTCAGCGTAAGAAGAGTTCCATTAGCGGGAGTTTTCTGAAGAACTCACTACTTCAGAGCATATTTCAGCAAAATCAGGAGAAGAGCAATCAAGATCAGGAGTAGAACGGTCACCACTCGGCATGTGTACTAGTTGTGTTCAAGTTCGCGCGAGATCGAAGTTAAAATAAGTAAGGAGCGACTATGACGGTAGGTTATTTGAAGTCAAAACTTGGGGATGAAGGGGAAAGGGTGTACCTCAACAACACCCGTCACAGGTGTTGCCCCGTTATAACTCGCAGTGCTCAATGGTCATCAACTTCCACGATGTGACCCGCGATGAGCATCCAGTTCTGCAGATGCTCCCTAACGTAGAAACAGCTCTGCACGTAATAGTTCAACGAGATCACAGATAAACAGATAACTGCACGTATAATCTGATATCGCTATAAGAAGATCTGAAGACAGTCCATGTAAGGAGACTGCGGAATGTTCAAGGGAGCACGCATACCAGTTGGATCGGGATTTGGAAGCCTGAGATGGAAGCGTGACGGCTTCATCTGTCAGAAGGATGGGATGTGGCATGTAGGTCGGTGCAGTATCATCGTGCATGGATACCAACTCTCATGAGTAGTACCTAGGGGTGAAGGGAGAGGGGTAAATCTCCCCGTAAGAGCGCCATTGCATAATCGTATACAAGCTGAGTGGCGCACGCCGTCTTCAAAAGCGCAATACTCCTCTGTGAGAGCATCCCTACAGTAACATTGCGCAACGTTAGCATTTCCCGGACATCGTCGCAAGCGGTACTCACTTCTCGTGGCAATGTACTCAGATTCTTCGGGATGAATGCCAAGCGTGCGTTAGCATTTTGAGCCAGCGGTGCGAGCAAGAGGCCAAAGTACCAGCCAGATGGAGCCCGCATCCAATCCTGGAGCTCTGCAGAGCCCGCTGAGCGGACAACGGTGCTCGTAGCAGAGCATGAAGAACGAAATCTGGTCGCGACTCGTGGCCAAACAATGTGCAAATAGACACAATCACGTGCGCAGGCAAAGCCACGCGACGCAAGTTCGGCCGGGCGCCTCTGTTGAAGCCGAACCAAGTTCGCTTCCATCACTGTCAACGGCAGGTATTGCGTCCAAGGCGTCCTGTGCTCGCATGTGCTCCGCCAGCGGCCGCTGCGACGACAACGACGCTGAAAGCGTACCGAAAGAGTCAGAAGGACCCCGGAGGGCGCTGAAACCTTGTTACGTTGGCTCTGGCAATACACACTCTCCGAGCTTTAGCCATAACATGCATAACAGCTGGGATTATTACCGTATACCCAGCACCGGACAGATACAACTCGGAAGTAGGCCTACGCATGAGCTTCTCGCCCAGCCACTCTACGTACACCAACGTAGTACCAACGCTCGAAGCCTGACGCAGGCACCCAGTGCTAGCGGCACGGTCTCCGTGAGAAATGGCACTACGGCGCCAGCGTGAAGAAGTGCGTTTCGCCGGGAGGATTCAGTAAGCGCAGTACAAAGCAGGCATTCAGGCATACTCGGCTGACAGGCGCTTGCTAAACCGGGTACACGGCGTACGGCGGCGGAGGCGTGCTACCCTCTGACGACTCGACAGACTCCAGAGAGTCGCCCGCGCTGCGGGCTCTTGGCACAGGGACTCCCTCCCTTGCAACCTGCGCAGCCCACGGGTCCTCTAACGCGTCGCCTTGCGCACCATCTCTGGCACCCGCCTCTCCAGGAACCTCTCGGTTGGCTGGGGAAACCCAGCGTGGCCTTCTCGGAGCTCGTTGGCACCGAGGGCTCGGGCGGCGTGTCGTCAGCGCGCGACAAGGCAAAGTCCGCTGCGTGGCTCGCTGACTGCAGGGTGGATCCGTCCGCCCGAGCTTCGGCGGAATGCCGGCTGAGTTCTGCATCTGTGTGCACAGAGATTCGGTCGCCGCTTGCTTGAACTAAGCCCGGTGCGTCTGTAGATTGTGAGGTTCAGAATCATGCGCGTCAGCGTAGGCAACTTGCTGGGATATATAGCTTGCGCACCGAGTTGACGGAGAGGTGCTGATTTAACACGAGACCGTGATTTGGCTCGCCACCATCGCAGGAGAGCCACAATCGCGAGGCACAACGCGCCAGAGAGTGCGACTATTAGGATTAACGCGGCTTTGCTGAGTCCATGGCTCCTATGATTCTGATTTGTTGAGCTCGGCGCCGCCCCGCTTCCGGTAGCATGAGGGTGAGCGCGTGTCTTCATGAGCCAGACGTGAATATGAGTCATAAATTCAAAAAGAATAATAACGCAGAAGCGCACGGCAGTTGTAGCGGTCCAGGGACGAGAGCTGCTGCCTCTGCTTGAGACATATGGCCTTCCAAGCGGGTTAAGAATACTATACGAACGAGGCCTGGTGGTAGAGGATGAGGAAAAAGTTTCAGTGTTAAACGGTGTCAAAGACACAGTAGTAGACGATGGCAGAGTAAATCCAGCCGATGCCACGGAATTTGTTGCAACCGATGTACGGGATGTGCCCCCGGATGTCGGTACCATCGACATTCTAGCGGCAGGGTTCAGGGTGTTCATCACCAGTTTTAATGACGCTCCGGCAGGCTAAAAGCGTGAATATTTTAGGTGAGCGCAATTTAAGATGTTTTAGTGAAGAAAGGAGCACCTTCGACAAAAGACAATAAGAAGTGTGAGGGAGTTGTTGATGAACTCAAAAGGTGTAATAACAGCTGTCATGTATTGTTGGTGGCGGGAGTGTGAAGTTGAGTCCAGGGCAGTAGAGAGAGATCACTCACTGTCTTAGCGAGGAGTATTGGATGTCAAGGCACGGTACTCAAAGACGAAAAGGTAGAGCGAAGGGTTTGGCTTGGGAAGGCGACGTCGCCGATGGTGTCCTATTATAAGTCGTCAAGTCCGATGGTAGTCGACTCTCGTGATGCGCTTACCATCTGACAAGTAGTCTGCGCTGGAAATTCTCAACAAACTAAAAGCACTTCCATTCGTCAGAGGCCGCGCAGAGAATTCGATGCTGTAACAAGGAGGGCTAATGACTCAGCGAGATATCGTATCACGAAGGGGGCCAACGCACACCAGTTGTATCAAGACAGAAAGTTGGAAGCGGGATGACTTCGTTGTATCAGTTGGTTGTGCGAATGGAGTCGTTGAGACACTTTGCGCATGGATACCATGCATACTTTTCATAGAGTTACAGCATCCGCCAACGTGTAGAAAGGAGTGATCAGGACGTTTTCAGGTCTAACAAACTCACAGGTACTGTACCGAAGGCAGTACTAGTCACACTGGTGATAATTTAATTTCTGCAGCATAGTTGATATCGCTAAAACAGCTGAGGTCATTTTAACCGGCGCGCATTGTTTCATCAATGTTGACCGCACTCACTCCTAGTCGTGTTCAACCTTCCAGCTTCAAGTTCCACCCCACTCGGACAAGTGTTGGGCAGGTACCAGTCAGCGGTGAGAGCGAGCAAGACGCTGAAGCTTTCACAACATCTCTCATTCCAGCTCTCCGCAGACCCTGGACTGTGAACAACGCATAGATACCGCCCAAGTTAAAACCAAGTCGGGTCGTTAACAATCCGCGTCCGTGTCTGCGCGCCCGCCACACCCCTCCAGAGTGATTTAACTGAAGTTAACCGCAGTCAATACGTAACTGCCACGATCGAGATGCCACTGCGCACCTATAGGCAACATATGGAGGTGGAAGTATGCTCCCTTCTGAAGATTCAAGAGATTCCACCGGGCTCTCGCGTCCAACATCCGCAGCGCCTACGTCTGTTTCTTGATGTCTGGATATCCTTCGTAATCGCTCTATAAGCATGGCATCTTCTCCGTTAAGCCGGTGCAGTGGCGCCCGGCCTCTCGCCCCAGTCCCCGCCCGCAGCGCATCGGGCATGATCTGCTTCTCGAAGCCACTGGCGGGCGGCAGGCTTGGTGGGGGCGACGGTGGATCGGATAGGGAACCGTCGAACACCGCAGCGCTCAAAAATTCGGACGTCGAGCTGTGACCCGCATTTGCAGTGTGTTGGACGGATAAATGCCGTGACGATAATGTATCCTCCTCGGGCGCTGGGATTTTAGGGCCCAAGTCATCGGTATCTTTTGCCTTGGCGGACTCATCTATCGCGTCAGTTGGCGGAAGTCAGTACGCTTAGTGTTCACTGTTTGAGAGAATGAAGTCCATACCTGAAGCCGATAATGTAGCCTTCCCGCGACGCTTCATGTACGTCCGACCAGCGGCCAAAAGCGCAATGAACAGCGCCGCCGCGAGCACTATCAGTGGAATGTATAACGCCTTGCTAATTCCCTGGGTCTCTTGCGTCGTAGCGCCAGTGGGCGTTTGAGTCGCAGATGTCTGAGATGTGCTCAACAGCCTGTCATTCCCGGAAGATGTACCAGAGGGCTTAATAACCGTGTTAGCCAATGCACCGTTACAAAATAGGAGACTTACAGCATTGCTAGACAACGCGGTGCTGGGACGGGTTGAGACGCTGTTTGATGACGTTTTGGTCGATGTTGTAAAGGATATCGCTTGGCTGGTACTAACGGCAAATATAGCACTTGGCGTAAGGGTAGGCGTGCTGGAGGAGGCTGGCATTGGAAGTTCTAAATGGGTCGCAGTAGCCGTTGGTGAAAAAGCCGTGACTGCGAAAGAGAGTGGAAGACTGGAAAATGGCACGGTGGTAGTACTTGGTGTGGAATCGGCTGTGCTCACAGCCGATATAGTGGATGCGCTAGAGGGGCCCTATGAGACAACAATGCGCGGTATGTAAGCGAAATAGACGCAAAAGTCCCAGAGATTACTCACGGCAGAGTCAGTGGATGCATTAAAGGCGTCCTGTAAAACAACAGTACGCGGTAAGCGAAACAGACGCGAAAGTCCCTGAGATTACTCACGGTCGAGTCACTGGATGCACTGGAGGGATTCTATAAAACAACGATACGCAGTAAGCGAAATAGACGCTAAAGTCCCAGAGGTTACTCACCGCATCGCAAGAAACGAGGCAGGAAACAGACAAAGCGGAAGTTGCACTAGCACCCTCGGCCGGGCCAAATATGCCAAGTCGACGCGGGAATCGGCGCGAGGAAAAACCAGTTGCCATCCTGTACCACGACCGGTTCAGGAGTTCAGACAGCCGCACAAATGTATGTGTCGGAGAAAACGTTCGGTGACTGCATGATAGGTGTCAAGACCATATGTGGGGGATACTTATAGGCAAAGGCGTACGATGGTAACACAGTCTAATCGCCATATCATGACTGCGACACAGATCGTTGGCAGCGACGGACTATTCTTGCACTGATGGTCGATGGCCTTAGACCGCCTTCGTCCTGTTGGAACATGATGTTTGGCGACAGTGCCAAAGGTCCCCCTCCAACGAACGGTAGTACACAGCGTACAGTGGTGGAAACGTGCTTGTTCCGGCAGATTCATATAACGGTTGGCGATTCAGCGTCAACCCTCGGGAATAAAAGGGTGACGGACATACTTCAAGGACGCGCCGTCGTAGATGTCTGCTCGTTATCGCTTGTAGCTCCCGACGGCAGTCGACTCCCATGATGTCACATGTGACCAACAAGTTGATGAGTATCCAGTTTTGCAAATTCTTCCGAGCATAGAAGCGATTTCGCACGCATGAGCCCAGCAAGAAAACAGTTGCTGTGCTCATAATCTGATATTTCTGGAAGAAGGTCTAAAGGTGGTCCACGTAAGGGTACTGCAGTATGTTCAAGGGAACGCACACACCAGTAGGATCGGGATTGGAAGATGGTAACGGGATGACATCGTCTTATCGGAAAGACATAGAACGTATGTTGGCGTAGTATCATCGTGCATGGAGACCAACTCTCAAGGTAGCCTCCTGGTGGCCGAAGCTGGGAAGAGTTTGCCTGTGAGAACGTCCGACCGCATAGTTTTATATGAGACGACGAGCGCGCGCTGTCTGCATAAGCACGCCACTTCTTGAGTACATCGTGTATATATTTGCACAAGACCGAGAGCATGCCTACAGGAGCGTGGCGTGACGTTAGCATTCCTCGAACAGAGTCGTTGCGAGGGGTGCTCACTGTTCGTAGTACTCAAGTCTTCCTGGACAAACACCAAGTAGGTGCCGGGATCAGCTACTAGAAACGAAAGCAAGAAGTAATTACTCACCACATGGGAGGTGCCTCCGGTTCTTGGACTCTGCAGAGCACGCAAAGTAGACAACGCTGTTCTTGGCAGAGCATCAAGATTGGGATCCGGCTGGGGCCAAACAAAGGGCAAACAGACACGATCACGTGGATCTGAAGAGGCACGCGACACGAGTTCAGTCTGGCGCCTACGCTGAAGTCGAACCAAGTTCGCATCCATCACGGTCGCCGACAGCAGCCTTGTCTGTGCTCCACCAACCGAGTCCAGCTACCCAGAGTAGGACCCTGGAAAATCCCTCTAAAGGTTAGGGCAAAGTCCGGACACTGGTTGGCCATGGCGGCCGGAGGCCGCCCGAAAATCCGGACAAGAATTGCTCAAAATGGCGGCCAAAGTCCGGACATCGTCCGCACACCAGACATGCCGTGTGCGGAAGGTCTCCCGCATGTCCGGTCTTCAATTTGATGGTTGATGGTGCATGCCCCAGGGCCGTTGTGTGAAGCCCTACGCAACACCCGCATTCGAACTTGTTTCGCGGCGTAGAATTACAGTCGATTGCATATCGTTAGCCTGATCACAAAAAATCCTGCGCGCAGCGGAGTGTGGAGCAAACCTCGCCTAGCGCCTCCCGGACCCACCAAGCGCCTAGCCGGCGTCCCGAGGCAGCGGTCCCGCTCATGAGCAACTGCTCGTAAAATCGCACAGGTCATCTTCAGTCGGGTGCTTGAGCATGTACAGTGAGCCGTGAACTCTCTGCGCGTTGTTTGAAGTTGCCTCACGCTGGTACCGACGCGAGAGAATGCTGGCCAGGCTCTTTTGGCGCGAGACGCCTAGGGGGCGCTTGGGCGTCCTTGGTGGGGCAGGCGCCACCCTGGGTGGGTCGAGAAGAATTTTGGGTCCGGCTAACGATATGCAATCGACTGTAGCGTAGAATCAAACATAGATCATGGTGGATGACTATCCGTAGTAGCTTGGGCCAATGTCGGCACGTCACGGCATTGCGCGACCACCCATATCCAGCACGGCGGCGTCACGGCAAGCGCAGAGCTTGACCCGCTCCCGGTAACTCCTCGCCTGCGTTCTGCCTTCATTTTGGTAGGTATTTTATACAGATCGCAATAAATTGTGCCGATGCCAAACCTTTACATGAACAACCAAAGTGACGCGACCGAGAGCACAAGAGGTTGAGGGCTTACTGAAACCCGTGAGCCCATGGCCTTAAGGATAGTCATTTGCTTTTCGCACTTTTACGAGATATATCTTGTTTGATCTCGCTAGCGATAGTTGCATAGTACTTTACCAGACTAAGTAAGCATTTAAACACCAGATTCGCGATTTTAGGAATTTTTAGCAATTGTTAGCGATTTTTTCGGCTGTCCGGACAAAAATCGCGAAATTTGAGGTCTGTCGGTCATCCGGACAACAGTTCGCACTTTTGCTATGTCTCCCCGGAATCCGGACATCTGGGCCCAAAATTGTCCGCACATCGAAGGTCCGATTTTGGCCGGTTTTGCCCTAACCTTTATAGGGATTTTCCAGGGTCCTCCCAGAGTCTACCGTAGGGCCTCAGGCGCCCATCTTTGGCACCGCCTCCTTCTCCACCTTCACCACCACTGCCCTCACCTCGCTTTGGCCGGGCACCGCGTCCCGCAGAAGTACGTCCGTCCGCTTCACTTGTGCGTATGTACTAAACAAGGAGTAGATCATAGCGCAAGCTCGTCCTGCGTAAGCGACGAGGCTTCCGTGCTCGAGGACGACGTGCAAGAGGGCACCGCGACGCTCATGGACGACCACACTTCGACCTCATCGCGCACGTACCACCACCGTCCCGCAAGCGAAGAAACCTATCATGCGCGTTCTGCCACGGACCCATACAGCAACACCCCTACACAAAGCTTCACGAACGGCACCTTCACGCCCCTCAGCACGCCTTCGTTCTCCGCCTTCCACTCGCAGGCCTACACCCCCGATAGTACGCCGACCACGTCTCGTCTTACACCCACATCCTCCAAAGAATTCACAAAGAATTAGTAGACGCCCCCATCACTTCCTGCGAATACTACCGTTACCACTTCGTCCTCGTGCCGCTTGTCCGGCGAGTTCATCGCGCTTTTCGAGAGCCGCACCTCGCCCCGACGTGTCTCTACCCTTGTTCCCTCATTCTCCTCGGTAGGCATACTCAACAAGCACATCGGCCGTCCCCGGATCGCCAAGCTCTCGCGAGCGTTCGAGCGTCTCGAGTGACACGTACACCGCCGATGTCACTGGCGCAGTCGCGCTCCGCGAGCCCCGATAAGAGCGCGCTTTGTGCGGGGGTGCAGCACCCAGACTAGGAGCACTGGCAACAGCAGCGAAGGCGGGATATTTGGCGTTCCTCTCCATGCCTACCATCATCGACATGCGAGGACGGGGCCATGCTCTCTGCCATCTCTGCAAGTCTTTTCTTTCTTGCTACGCCCTAACCTGAGATCGGGATTGACAAGCCAGCGTCACCGTGGACAATTCGCTCAGCTTCTCTCGGCGCACTCGCCGCCACCTTCTGGATGAAACGGGTAATGCCCGATTCGGAGAGGCGAACGTCTGCAGTTTTACGCAAGCCCGCGAGATGCCTAATTGACTGTGACATTGAGAAATGACCGAAGACTTCTAGTACAATGTATGGATCCTTAAAATAAATCACTGGTGTCTTCTTTGCCCTCAACGTGTGTAATATACACCCTTTCTCTCCGGACTTCAATCGGGTCATGGGGCTTCGGTCGCACATCTTTGGCACCACCTCCTTCTCTATATTCACCATCACCGCCCTCACCTTGCTCTCTCCCACTCGTCATCTGAGGATGACGCAGCAGATAGCGTAGGTGAGGGAGGTTCGGACATATACCGCTGGAAATCATGTGGTGACGGTTGCTTGAATGATACGGACTGGGAACCAGTAGCGGCGGGCCCATGGCGCCCTGTGGGAACATTGATTTGAAAAGATTCAAGGTGCTCCGGATACCAAGTACTTGAGTCTCTTGTTTGCTTTGACGTAATCTGTGGTGTTTGCCAGAGGCGGGAGCTTGAAGATGCGTCTGGCAGAGCTTGAGGCGTCACAGGTTGCAATGGTGCAACCTCAGAGAGTCGGTTGGTAGCATGGGGGTTGGAGGAACGTCTATCGGCGAAGAGTAAAATGATATCCTCGTCTTCATCATCTGTGGGAACCAGCTTCATCGGCTCTAGTACTGAAGAATGAGAAAATACACTCGGCAAGGGGTCGGATAAATGGCTGGTTGCAGCTAGCTGTACGCTGTCGTACGATGTTTCAAGCCAATTGATCATGGAAACGGCTGGTAGCATAGGCCCGTGTAGCGGTGAGTGAGCAATGGGTTCCGAATGGCGTTTAATAGGTGGTCGAGGCGAAGCGAAGGCTGGCGAATGGGGTCGCAGGAATGTACCTTGGTCATGATGGACCATTACAGGGGCGAGCTTTGCGTCTCCCTGGTGATAACGACCGCACCCAGATGCGGTGGCACAGACTCCGATTTCCACGCAGCCAAGCCACCGAGGCGAGCAGCCAATTGTTCAGCTGTCAGTCGCTCCGCGGGATCCGGCGACCAGCAGCGAGTAACAACATCCCACATAGCGGAGTCGAACCCACGCTCGCGGACATTCGGCTGCACGTCTTCGTACAGAGGTCTGATGTGCTTCTCGCAGACAAGAGTGTATAGCATACTGTCGGGAATGGCGGGGAATGGCGGGTGCCCAGTAAATATCTGGAGCAAAGGTCGCATCAAGATGAGTAGGCAGATTGCGCTGCGTCTTCAAGGAACGCACCTCATAGATGGTCATTGCAAAACTATACATGTCGGATCTCTTTGACGCAGGGTTTCCAGACAACTGCTCGGGCGCCATCCATCTCGCAGTGCCTGGCCGATGCCATGAACTGGCAATTGGTGTCATATGCAGTTTGATACGGGAGAGACCAAAATCGGAGAGGCATGCCGAACCATCGGCGCCAATAAGAATATTTGTCTACATGACCGCCGAGTCGAATTAGCTAAATGTACGAGTTGTAGCTGTGAAGAATGCCTGCGTACAGCTTTGAGATCGCCATGGACGATGTACTTGTCATGCAAGTACTCAAGACCGAGAGATGCTTCGTGGAGCTATGCAACATATTAGAGTGTGACCGTAGCGAGTGAACGTTATGAATAGCGACGCACAATTTTACGGCGAGAGCTGCTCGGCTGCTTGTACAGGTATTCAAGCGCATTTCCGCCTTCTTTCAGCTCTGAGACCATGAACGGATGTTCAGTAGTTGTGCATGCACCCAGGAACTGGAGGATATAGGGACTGGATAGTTCCTTCCACATGGATACTTCCTGTTGTATGATCTAGCTCATGCGTCTCAGCGATGATAGCACCACACACAACTGCCTGTTAACTAACCGCAGACGAAAACCCTTCGGCGAAGACTTTCACCGCAACAGCCTTCTCCTGGTAAATTCCGCGGTAAACCTTTGCAGACCCACCAGAGCCGAGCGGCTTTTCGTAGCGTATCGACACCTCCATAGCGCTGACTGCAGGACCATCGGCAGCGAATCGCAGATCTCCCGTTCGCCTCCGCATGGCATTCAAAGCCCGCTCGCAGCATTGCTTCTCAAGGCCGTCTGAAAGCTCCAGGATGTACTAAAATTCCCGCAACTGCACCGTCACACAAAAGACACATAAATCGCTGTGGGAAACGCACCTTTGACAACGCAAGCACTGCGTTGGGTATTTGTTGATCTCTAATTCCCACTTTCTATTGGGGTAGCTCAGATGTGCAGCCCAACGTAGCTAGTTCGATCAAATACCTCGATAAGCTCGGCCTCAGACGAATTCAGTAATTCGACGATTGAAGCCTGCATCCGCTCCTCGTCCTTTTATGTGCCTCCTCTAAAACCCGCTTGGCATGCTCTTCCACTTTGAGGATCGCGGAGACATCTTCAGCGCGTGCCCTAACCTAAGCCCAGTATAGCCCGTATGTTAGCTCCGAAGCAGGCAGCGTGTAAGATGAATGACTTGCATGGAGTTCTGCTGTTGCCTCATGAAGTATCTTGCAAGCTTTCTTCAGCTGCCCTTTCACATGGTGACGGCGCATTAGCTTGTATATCAATGGCCTCTTTGCCAAATTCTGCATTATGCTGGAGATTTCACGGAGGGCTCTATATATCATATTGCGACCATCAGTACGGTGAGTACAATCGTGTGGAGAGGACCGACTTCTCAATGTTGGAAAGCTTGTCATCCAGATCTGAAGTGTATTCAAAGGTGCAATCCTGCAGAGTTTCGACGAGCAAGTGAATTACCCCTTGGATTGCCAAACATTCTCCGCGATGCTCGTCGATTTTTTGGGAAACTTCGTAGAGGGTGTTGGCCGCCATCACCAAACATGCGAGCGTCTCCAGTGCCAAGGGAGAACGTGGCACAGCATACAAAGCTTGCTCAGGACCAGCTACATCCTTTCCTTTGGAAGAAAAAGAAACAGGGCGTAGAGCTTGCCCTGCGGGGTGCAGGGGAGGATGGTCCTTCGGTTCGCTGAGAGTGGATCCCCAGTTGAGCAGCATGTGCTCGGAGTGTTCGGAAATGAGAAGGTGAGATTGCGGGGTCGATGAGCTTTCCGCATTTGTGCGAGACTGTGGCGATTCAATTGTATGCTCCAGACTTGCTGCGGTCGCGCGGTCCAATTCATCGCCACCGCGACTTTCCCGACTGTTAAGCGGTGAATATTAGATCTGACTGGGACAATATGGTGAAAGCCCGTGCTTACTGGGGTTGCAATATGCTCGGGTTGTTGTCGTCCTCCAGGCCTGCAGGGCTTTTCCTGTCTTCGCGATACGCGCTCGGCTCCCCGCCGTCCCCGCATTCCCAGTCAATCTTGAGAACTCCAGCTGACAAAGCGCCTCAATCATTCATTATCATTAAGCTCAAGATGGCTATGATGACAAACCATTATTATCAGTGCGAACAATCTCGGGCTGAGCAGTGGCAAGGAGATCCTCGATGCTGTGTGCGGATGTTCCATCTCCCTGGGATTACCCTTTTATCAGTAACCTTGATAATATCAATAGGCGAGGGAAGTACTATCACCAGATCAGACAGCGCCTTAACAGCTTCGTAACCAGCGAGTGCTATGTCGACGTCTGAGTTCTGCTTCAAGTTTAGCATCTGAGCGCGGTACATGTCAACTGGCACGTACACTGAGAATGTAATCGAGAATGGCATCTACATCCGGATGTGCCTGAGTGAAGTGATGGTCTCAGCCGTGACCAATCTCTACTTCATGGGAAGCACTGTGTCACCCACAGGTAGACGCTTGGAAGATGCCTCTAGGTCTGCTTCATTCTCATCGTCATCAACAACAACGTGAGAATATAGGTCTGAGTCAGGAGAAGGTGGACCTTTCCCGAGAGCAGCCGGCCCTGCTGCGGCCTTGATCGTTCGGAGGCCGAAGCGGCGTCTCAGCACATAGCATGACAAGAAGATGCACTGGTCGTTGAGATGGCCATGCTCGCTAAATCCTTGTGTGTTCTGTGGATCTTCTGCTGTAGATCCTGTGGCATGGAGTGCAGTTTTGGTGTGGTGAAATGGAGCATCCTCTTCAGCGACAGCCCGGGATGATGGATGCGTGATGCCGTCCGACGCTGCGGCTGGAAGGGCGCGCTCCGTGCCCGAAGCCACGAAGCTTCCACCCATATGCGTTGTCCTGATCGGTCCTGTGCGGTGAGGGACGGAGGTAGTGGAAACAAGGGACACGTCCCCGTGTGCTTTGATTGTGACGAATGCGTGTGGTTGAATGTGCATGTCGATAGTGTGCTGTTTGTTGCTGTCGACAAAGGCAGCCACAGTCCATTGCGAGGTCTTCATCCACCCATGGACCAAGACGATATCCTCCGCATCCAAATCGAAACCCTCCGCAGAGGCAAAGTCGACCCAACTAGCGTAGTGCTTCAACATGTACGTCTTCAGGCGGTTCGTAGGTGCGAGTGCCTCTGAAACAGATCTGTTCTTGAGGTGTAGAAGTGCACCTTCGTTCTCCGCGCACTTGAACCGATAGGATATACCCGCGAGATCCCTGCGCAAATATAAGCTCACTATTGTTATATTCATCATTCACTTACTGTCCAACGTCACCACCGACATCCAGCTGCCTAACGCTCCTACTGCAATGTGAACCGATGCCAAGAACATTGTCTTGCTTATTGATCAGGCTTGGTCGTAAGTCGAGGAGCTAAAAGTTGTCAGGAACTCCAAGTGCTTCGTTCAGTACGTGGGTTTGGGGCTTGGTGGCGTTGAACAAACGGTGAAAGCTCCCGTTTTGTATGTATCCCACATCACCAATAGTGACTCCATGCTGGTCGGTAGGCTCTGGAAACCACATAGGCCTGCCATAGCCAAACCGACTGAGGCATTTAGCATACACGTCCGCCGCCAACGGCATTTCTGGCTGTCGATTTGAATTTATCGGAGTAAGAACTGTGTCCGAGGTTGTGATCGAGGCTGAAGAAACAGTATGGCAGGATGGATAGATGTGGACGGGAGATACAATGTTGTTTGGTGCGGTGCAACCCCGGGAAGGGTCACACCGCACCGCCTCCCGCGGCGATCCGAACAAACTCAATCCGGAGAACAGGAATGGTGACTTTGGCGCGCAATCGTGTTCGCGGATAGCTTCAAATTGGCCCATCAGCCTACGTGTACCTTGATGGTCTAATACAGGAATCACTTACCGTAGAGGAAATAGAGCCCACATACGAGATCGACTGGTAACCAATTGGGGTGGTACAAAAATCCAGTCCACAGCGAACGCACTATTATAGCCGTAAATCGCAAGCAGCAGAGTTGACTTATATGTGAAAGCAACGCACAAAGAGCTAGTGGCCGGTAGACTTCGAGCTGAGTGGGGGTAACATGGTCAATGTTCCCCGTTCAACGACGATTGCGCACATGGTCTGCATTCTTTTCTGGGCTTGGTACTGAGGCGCTGTCCCCACTCCACGCACACGACTAAAAATTGCTCCATCAGTTCAACGTGGTACATCATGGGTGGCTAACAAACACTGCAGAGAGTCATCCAACACCAAAACCGATGTCCTTGCTGACCAGTCATACCGAGCTGCGTCTCAGTTATCGATGAAGGTGCCTGCATGTAAGATAGCTATAGCCAATTTGTACCATGAGATTATTTTCTCGATAGCGTTCTTATAGAGAAAGGTACGCACCTCCAGGGGACAGAAGGTTTTTAGTGTCTGCACTGACGACGAATCAGCCTTGGCCGAGAGAGCTGGCAATATGCGTGGGCTGAGCTGTTATTGCTGTGGCGCATATTGTTCGGAGGATGCCTCCATAACACTTTCAAAGAGCCGTGCTTGCTATGAACCACGCATGTCGAATCAAGTCCCTTCGCGGTGAGTTCGAATTCAAGTTACTATTTGTGCCTGTTTGATTCTGAAGCCCCCAATTACCATTCTCAGAATCGACCGTTCTGGACCCACGGCTAGCGCCCGTCAGTTTCCGAGGTGACACCACAACCAAATAGCCGAATACGTGCGGTAGGTGCCGTCGAGCAAGCCCCATATATACAATTGTGTTGAATTCTGATGATAGAGTCAGGTTCATAGATATAATTGTACATTACGGGGTGTTACATCAACGTTGACTAGCACGTAGTACGACGGAGGGCCCTGCACATGTTCATCTTCGAAATCACCGAACATACATCCCTCAAGGCTTCTCATTAGGTCGGCATGCTTGATAACCGCGCATGTCTGAGGTTTGTGTCCGGCCGTAGAAACAACTGGACGCAGCCCGAGTTGCCAATCTGGCAGTACAATCACGAGGCCTTCTGCTTCTCGACAGACATCTTCTCTATCTGGGACTCGAGAGGCGGCTTGGGCGAGTGAGGCGGCGTTGGCCCATGTTGCTCGTCGTCTGGACCAGGGAAGTGCACGGCGTCGCCCTCTTCGATGTTTTCCTGATTCCAAGAGACTGATGTCAGCGGAAGATAACAAGCTGGCAGAACGGCACGCACCTTCTCGGACTCATCCTTGTACTGCTGGATGTGATCACCGAGCGCACGAGCGCCGGGTGACAGCTGGCTCGCCATGATTGACATGCGCTTCATCGCCATCATCGAGAACACTGCCTTGCGGACTGCGGGCCATCGTCAGCATCATCGCGCGCTGAGACGGGCGTTGGGATACGTACAGGTCTTGCGAGCGTCGAACGCCTTCTGGATCTGCGGCAGCAGGTTGGTCATGTTTCCGCTCGCGTCCTCGACGAAGTGCGGCTCAGTGGATGCCAGCCACTTGTGTTTCAGAGCCTCTTCGGCGGTAGGCCGTGACGTGGGGTCGATGGTCAAGCATTCACGAACGAAGTCCTTAGCAGTCTCCGAGACGTTGGCCCAGTATTCCTCTATAATAGCACTAGAATTCAGTCCACGAATTGGAAACTGAGAGCATAACAACAAACCTGGTTCAAACTTGTAGTCGCCGGCAATAATGGCTTCCATCTCCTGTTGCTGGGTATCGCGGTCGAATGGCGTATATCCTAGAGAAAAGTGGTTGGACAAACATTTGCAGAGCAAGGAAAGTTGGCGCACCACAAAGCAAGAAATAAGTGATAACTCCCATAGCCCAAACATCTACTGGCTTTCCATGACCGGCTGAGAAGGAGATTTATCAGAATAAATGCCATCGGTATTTCTGAGGGCGCGTACTCTTTTTGAAGATCTCTGGGGCCATATACCCTGGCGTGCCGCAAATCTCCGTCAACAGTTGAAACTTCTCCTCCTCCATGACACGACTGAGACCAAAGTCTGCAATCATGATGTCCGGCTTCTTCTTTCTTCGTCCGGAATAGTAGATTCTCGGGCTTGAGATCTGAGTGGCGATGAGTGGGCAAATAATCCGAAGGAGGTTCTGGCGTACCTCTGTGCACGATCCCGCATTCATGAATATACTTCACCGACTTCATGATAATCCGTATGAGGTCGGCAGCGTCCCTACAGGCAAAGCGCGCGTTTAGACCATCTATCATTTGTTATCACAGATGGTACTCACGCCTCGTAGTAGTTGCCCTTCGCACATATTCTGTCAAACAGCTCTCCTCCGGTGCACAGATCGAATACGAGGTACAGGTTGTGAGAGGTCTGTATGCAAAGGCAGCGCAAGTTTAAACGGGGGAGCTTGCGTGTTGTGTGGCGGAAGAGACAAACCTCGAAGTAGTCGTGTAGAGTGACGATGTTGGCGTGCCCTTTGGAGACGCGTTTGAGCACCGCGATTTCGTTGCGAACCTGAGAAGTAAGATCAGTCAGTGCTGTAAAATGTAGGGCTTGGCTGCCTTCGGGAGGGTGGGTTCCAGATCCCCTGAGACAGATATAAGCACGAGTCAAAGCGTACCATGTACTCCCGGCCCTCCATGAGTTTCTTGTTGATAACTTTGCATGCGTAGTACTTCCCAGTTTTAATGTGGACAGCTTCCTTCACGATGGCGTACGTGCCACTGCCCAGAGTCTTCCCGGTGCGGTACTAACCCATTTAACCACTAGTCAGTCGTCTATTGTTCCTACGAGGTTATCGACCACGCTCACCTGGCAGGGTACGGTTGTGGGTGCTGCAGGAGGCATCTTCGACAATTCCCCTCGGAGTGACTGGAAGATGAAGGGAAGAGGCAAGAAGTTAGCAGCTGCGTCTCGGTGTGCACAGGTAGAAAAGGGTTGTTGCCAATGCCAGTGCTCGGTATAGAAGATAGCCAAAAATAGCAGTCCCATCAATTGATCAAAGCACTTACCGCATCGGTCTGTGCCGAGGACATGGGCGGTGCGGCAGAGGCGCCCGCGAAGCTCTGTTCCGGCTGTGCCACCGCCTTTCTTGTTCCTTTCGACCTTCCGCTCGCTGTGCCGGACAGCGAGCTCATCGCCTTCGCCGCTGTTGGCGTCGACACTGGTGTATCTGCCTGTGGAGCTCGCGACTTCTTCTGCGCTCCCAAGGACATGGCCCTGTCGTCTTGCTCGTCCAACCCCACATCCGAACGCCCTTGCCCTCCCTCCGACCTGCGGTGGCGGTGACGGCTGACTTGTGCTCCCATCAATGAAGATAGCCGGGAACAAGTGCAGAGGCAGAGTAAGAGACGTCTAGTATGGGTTTCCAAGGAAAGGGTGTCAGGGGAGGGTCGAAGTTGGGTTTTAATATACTGCTGCACGCAGCCGAGGTGTGTTCTCCGAGCGCAGACCGTGGCTGTGCAACGCTGCACATCCTTCCACTGCCTCTGAATGTTTCCTCTCGAACCCGCAGCCTTTGAATGGTATCCTTTGTGCTAACCTGATGCTACTGCTCGACGTCGAGTATTGAGCACTGCGGGCAGGCATTGCTATCGGCAACAGAACACAGCACATGGAAATTCGAGCGGTTCCAAGGCCGGATTAGCCAATACACAATACACGATCGTTCACAAGTAAGCCAGCGTGTTGTTGCTTCTACGCTCCCGCTTCATCTGAACGGTGCCTTATAGAGAACAAGAGATAGAACCCTGGCCCCAGTCGACTTGGAGCCTGACCATATATCGCATGGCAATGTCAATCACTGAAGCGTATACTTGAATGTAACCGCCCAGTGCGTAATGTATGAATATATATTCTCGTTTCGCACACTCCAGCTGTTCGCAGACATCGTATCACCCATCAGACAGTCGTCCAGAAGCCATTGCACCCATAATTCTCCATTGCGCTCACGCAAAAGTCTGGCTAGATGTGGCGTCCTCCCAAGTTGCGTTGCCAGATCCCCGACGTCCTCCGCAGGCTGAACAAAACGCCAGTGGTACCACTGGCGGATTGAATAATGTCGGTGGCAATCCCTGGAACAATCACATCTCTAACTTCGTCTGTGAATTCATTTCATGCTGACACCGTCTCGTCAAAAGAGCGGGCTCGACTCAGGTACACATGTTGCGATATGTCAACTGGAACATAAACTTGTGTTCTGGGTTAGGCCAATGGGATTTCGGTGCGCTACTTTGAGGGTTACTTTGCCAAGGGTATAGAGAGACAGTAGTGTAGACGTAGCCGCAGACACGATGCAAAATTTCACTTGCTCTCTGCGATGACCCTCAATTGGCCCAACAATACCCCTGCGTCGATACCGAACAGGCTCCTCAAACGATCAGACGAGAGTGCGTACTGAACCGTCTCGAGAAGCCCCTGGGCGAACTGCTTCGGCGTCTGAGCTTCGTCGAGGTCCCTGGCTGCGTCGTAGATGTCGGAAGTCGAGTCGATCAACTTCCTGGACGCCTCACGAAGCGGCACCAGCTGGGCGAGCAACGCCTGGGTGGACCTCGACGACTCGTGAATCTCAATCTGGAGCGCAGCGACGTCCTCGATAACCCTCTTTGCGCCGGTGAGCTTGGCCTCGACGTCGAAGAGCTCCTGGTCGATTTGCGCGATGTTCCGGTTGGCTTCGTCGATTTGACTCTGCAGCTTCTGGCGTTCGTCTTCTAACGTCTTCTCGATAGCACCGGTGGTCACCCGCCCGCCTTGGCCAAAGACATCTTGGGTCTGTAACAGTGGCGGAAGATCAGCATTTGAAGGCGATGTCGGGCAAAAAGCTCACCTCGCGTTGCCGAGACCCACGACTTTTGCGCCTCTCCAGTTCGGACATGCGTTTGTTAAGCTGAGCTTGCAGCTGCGGCAAGGAGTCCAAGAAAAATTGCTTGTCCGCGCTGTCGAGATGTCGTCAGTGTAGCCACCTTCAGCATCAACTTGAAGACATACATCGCGTCCTCTCTGACGGCAGCCCGGTCGGCCTCGTAACCTACAGCAAACTGGCGAAGCGTAATGAGGCGTGCGTGCTTGCTGTCCACCGCCTGAATGATATCGTTGCTGGCCCGTTCGAGCTACACAACGGCGTGGACCCGTAAGCCCAGAACGTTTAAGAGGGCAAGGAACCGCTTACCTCGTCCCCAAGACGCTCGAGATCCTTCAATCTGTCGGAGAGCTTTCTGAACTGACCCTCGAACCTGTCCGACTCCTTCTGGCACAGTTCGACCTGGTCGTTGATGGCGCGAGTGCGCCTGCCCGTCGTGATCAGCTTGGCCCTCTTCCTCGTCTCGCACAGGTCGTAGAGAAGCTCGATCGACTCGGCGAGGTCGGTCGTGGCCCTGACTGCATCTGCCTCGGGCTTGCCCAACGCGTTCAAGCGAATTTGGAACATGGTCCTCTTCTGCTGTATCTCGGCATGCGCCTGCTTGATCGTCTCCAGCTCCTGTTTGATAATGGTTGCCTCGCTGAGGAACTCCTCGAACGTCTTGTAGGAGGCCTTGCTGCCTCGCGTGGACCACAGCGGCTGAGAGCAGCGTTAGCTATAACCACCATCAACACTGGTAGACTGGACTTACCATGATACCGTTCACGTAGTTATCTGTAACTCCAATGAACCCGGCGAGTGCCTGGCCTTCGGCAGACCAGCGCTTGCCATTCTTCTCGTCAGCGACACCGTACCACGCAGACTGGTTTCCTATAAACAACATAAGTTCTGACGCTGCGCGTACTTTGATGTACATACCTTTGGAAGTGGCGAAGCGTAGGCCTTGGATGTACTGGCCGTTGGTCACGTAACGGATCTCCGT
The DNA here is from genome assembly GCA_024811115.1 of Terana coerulea. Lineage (NCBI taxonomy): Eukaryota > Fungi > Basidiomycota > Agaricomycetes > Polyporales > Phanerochaetaceae > Terana > Terana coerulea. Next base: position 82,179 of record JAKOGH010000144.1, read on the forward strand.
GATGTCCTCGTCCTCCGTCAGGTCGAATCCATACTCCTGGCCGCCGGGCCCGCCACGCCAACCAGTAGTGGTGCCATCCGTGAACTCCAGCCTGATAGCGTCGACGGCGGTGCTGCTCGACCGGACGAACACTCTCGAGATGATTTTCTGATCGAGACCTTCGACGTCGTCTGTGATGCCGTGAGCAACATGCACTGTCCTCGGAGGAAATGCTTACCAGTGAAGTGTTGCCCGATCCAAGACCCGGCGTAGTTTCCGGTCGAGTCAATGTAGGCGATCGGCACAGGCTTCAGCCAGCCGTGCTGGCCAGCGGTGACCTGCTGGTAGAGTCTCTGCACCGGCATCGGTCAGCGCTGTGGCTGAAGACGGCACCGTGAGGTTACCCACCTTGTCGCGGCCAGCCCACATGACGCTCAAGGAGAACAGCTCCAACGCATGGACGCTGCGAACGAAGGCAATAATGTCGGTGTTGGGGAGAGCATCGGCAGTGAATTCCCCGCTGTAGTGGGGGTGTCCTCGATGAGCTGCGCACAAAGGTTAGAGACAATGTCGGACGTACCGGAACCAGTGACCACCAGATGATCCCAGCTCAATAATCTCCGTGCTGGCCTCTTGGAAGAACAGCCTACATCATGTCCAGTCAGCCAAATATGACCAGACGAAGCCGCGTACGGACCTGATCTCAACGGTTCCGGTAGCTGACTTCCAGGACACAGCCGTGATGTCTCCGATCTGGTGATTGTATTGGAATATGCTTTGCAGGGGAATAGAGTCCTGGAAGATTATGCCAATTAAGAAACATCGATGAACGTCAACGCGCACTCCTCACCATTCGCAATTGAACCAGACACGGCATTCGCGAATATCGTTGTGTTCGTCCTGAAAGTATACGCGAATCTCGTCCAGGTCTGGCCACCCACCCGTCAGTATGAGCGCATACTGCACACAAGGCGAACTTACTGTCCCAGGACGTCGCACCGATGCCGGATTCCTTCGATGCCCTCGCAAGTTTCAAGGACGGCTTCCAGTGCCAGTTCTCCGCCGCGCTATGATACACAGCCAGTCAGCGCAACCGCGAAGGCAAACCATACCACTTGCCGGCAGCAGATGTCGCCATCCTTGTCTTGGAAGAACAGCATGACGCGGTGCGCGCCGTTGGAGTAGACGGCGGCGATGTTCGTGCCGATGGCGCAGTCCGGCTGTTGGAAGTTCGTCTGCTCCCACTTCTCGTTGTGCTTGTGGCGCCACTCGCGGAGGGTGCCCTTGTCGTCTTGGTAAAAGACAGACTGGGACCAGGCATCCCACTGATAATGTGCAATGAGCAACTAGAGCTGAGCGGGTTATGGGCGCTGCGTACCGCGAAGGTGCAGAGGGTGCTTTCGGGGCTGCTCTTGAAAGTTAGTTCGCCTGAGAGGCGTGAGTGAGCCCCGGGCATTCCGAGCAACAATGAGACGGCCATACCAGCGTGCCAGCCATCACCATGGTCGATGATGTCTGTGCATGTATAAGCCTCTTTTGAATCGACAGTCACGTATACCGCGCACGCACCAAGGTCATTCTTAGCAAATGCTTCCGACAACTGCTTTTCGGTGAGGTCGTTGCACGCCTCGCGGACGGTCCCGTCCGTAGTCTTGGTGTAGACACGGATACCAGCGTTGCAAGCCGCTGCGGCGAGAGTTGTAGTCCTCTGTACAGCAAGGGCGTCAACAGCCATTGCAGATGTTAGAGGGGAGCTGCGTACGACAGAGATGGGCATGGTCGAAGGGTACTTGTTTCACAAATGGCTTTGGCGAGGGAAGACGTCCGGTGAGGCGAACTTGAGGGTATGGGGCGGACCAGGAGCACCTTATATACACCCACCGTGGTAAAAGGTGCTGGCCATTTACGCAGACTGCCTGTGTAGTGGACGACGATAGCGTTAGATTTCCGGATAGCCTCTCGATGCACGTTGCGGGGTTATGTCGTAAACATCTTCAATCTTGGGCCACGGTGTATCGCGCCGTGCTTGAAAGGCACCCGGAAAGAGGATGGTGCTCGCACCCGCATTGCGCCCTATGATTCTTCTGGGCCGTAATGTCGGGCTAATTGGAATGAGGGATATGAACAAGGCGCATGTCATGGAATAGAACAGTTTACGACACCTATGCCCATCCATAATCATGGAGGTATCTGCAACATGCGCCACGACCCATACACAGTTGTGAGGGCTTCCCAGCAATTAGCGAACCAGCTGAGCTGAGCTCCAGCCCCGGGCGGAGCAATGCAAGGCCAATCGTATGCATCGGGAAGTGCGCCTTGGACGCGATCTGCTTCGACTACAGTCTTCTATGACGTGGACCGCCATTCTGCGCATGCACCTGAGACAAGAGAGAAACACTCAGTGGCCGGGATAGGAACACTGATAAACTCTATCTTCTGACCTGGTAGAGATGGAAGCGCGATGAATGCGACACGAGGAGATCAAGGTTGGGGAAGCGCCCTCGGGAAGCACAACAGAGTTACGGTCGACGACATCTCGAGCTTCCCAGACGTGCTAAAGACATGCGCGCACAACGAGGCCACGTCGAGCTCGAACGGCGGTGCGGCTTCTGACCATCGTGGCAACACGCCCGACAAGGGTCCTTTCAAGCCGGCTGACTTCTTATGCTTCTGGAAGTACCGCGATGGTGAATTTCCGCAGAAAACAGTAGTGTTTAGGACGATGTACAGACTTGCATGCGCCTTCTTCGTATGTCTGGGCTGATCATAAGACGAGCGAGCGAGCATCTAGTAACATTGAACAAGCACACCTACTGAGACTGGAAGAATCGACGGGGTTGCATCTGACGGGATTGTCACGGCCCTCGTCCGTCTCGTATGGCGGAAGTGCATAGCGTCTGGCAGCCGACGAGAGGCGATGAAAACAACCTATCAGGCCAAGGCACCCTACTCAGAGGCCGTACCGAGCATTTTCGGCGAACTGTATGAATTTCACCCTCGCAGTCTCAAGCTGAGCCTTGGGTCTACGCTCTCAGTCTGTGGCTTGCCGTATTTCTTTGATTCAGGTGTTCTTGCTCTAAATCTACAAATGTGTCGTGCGATCTGAAACACCTGTCTCTCGTCAGCCTCCTCCCATATCACTAGCAGCAACACTCACCTATCCCCATCACCATAATCGCAGATTACGCGCGCGCAGCCGCATACAGCCTGCTCACGACAGCCTCAACAAGCCGGCGCATAACCTCCGCTTTCAACCGGCCCACCTCAAGCACCTCCTCGTGGCTCACCGTCTCCTGCTGCACCACCTCCACCTCCTTCCCAAGAATCTACCCAATCCATCAGCGCCTCCCCTCGCCCGCACTCAGCAAACCAAGCGACGCACCTCATTCCTGACCTCCTCGCCAACCCACGCGCTCTCCTTGTCGCCGATGACGACCTTGTTCGTGACGAGGCTGAGCACGACGACCTCGAGCCCCTCCTCGCGCGCGGCGAGCACCTCGGGCACGGTTGACATCCCGACGACGTCGCACCCCGCCGCGCGCAGCAGGCGGCCCTCGGCCGGCGTCTCGTACGTCGGGCCCGACACGTACGCGTATGTGCCCTCCTTCAGCGGCAGCGCGGCGGCGCCTTCATCTACCCCGCGATCAGTGTCGGAGGGAGGGAACGGAGAGAGAGAGGGGAGGACGCACCGGGGACGGGCCCGAACGCGCCGTCACGCGCGAGCGCCCACGCGGCGCGCATGACCTCCTTACGCACGCGGCGCGAGTACGCGTCGGAGAGCGGGACGAAGCGCGGGTGGTCGGAGGTGAGCGTGGGCCCGAAGAGCGCGTTCAGCGGCCCGGAGAGGTTCGGGAGCGCGAGATGGTCGGCGATGAGCACGACTGGCGGGCACATGTAAATGGTTCGCGAGGGAAAGAGGCACGCGGAGACATCCCAAGGGTCAGTCGGGAGAGGAGAGAGGCAGGATCGACATACTGGAGCCGACGTCATACGACGGGTTGAGTGCACCGGAGGCGTTGGTAACTGGATGGGTGGGACGTGGTTGGTATCGGCAACATGGGATATGGGGAGGAAGGTGGGCAGGAAAAATCCGAGCACGCACTAATGAGCTCCTTCACGCCCAGCTTCGCCAGCAGTCGAATCGGATACACGACCGTCCGCATCGGATGCCCTTCATACGGATGGAACTGCGCTCGTCAATCTCCACGCTCCACGGACACAACACCGCACTCACCCGCCCCAGCATCGCGACGACCGGCACACCCTCGCCCTCGCCCACGAGCCCGAACGCGAGCGCGCTCTTGTGGCCCTGCACGGTGCTCGCGCCGAAGCCCGCGAGCTGCGCGTACGGGACCTCGACCGCGTCGCGCAGGCTGCGCGCGAGCGTGCTCAGGCCGGAGCCGCACACGATGCCGACGCGCGGGCGCAGGAGTCGCGGCGGGAGGAGGGTCGCGAGCGTGTCGAGCGCGGCGGCAAAGGGCGGGACGGCGTCGGGCGCGGCGGCGTGCGGCGGGAGGCTCGAGGGGACGGACATCGTCTGGCTGTCGGCTTCGGGGGCGGCTGGTGTGCTGTCAGTGGTGGGAGGAGAAGAGAACGGGAGGTGGAGGAAGAGGGGAACGCGTCGAGAGGCGAGAATTTGACCGTTTCGCCAGTGGATTTGTGGAAATCCAATGGATATCCAAATATTGGCCGTGGGAACACGGTGGTCAATGCTCAACCAATCAAAAGCTGTCCATGGGCGTCCATTCCGTTTGGGCGAGAATATTCATCACGTGCTGATTCCCCTAAGCGCTGAAGCACGGGCGTCCAGTGCCAGCTTGGGCGAGAAATTAATCACAAACGCTGAATAATATTTTAACAATCGCCAGCTTCGCCGGGTATTCCAGAAATGCAGTGATATTTAGACACCCGTATAATATTTATTAGCGTTTGTGAACCCTATTTCCCAGGAAAAGATAGCTAATCTCGTTGTGTGTGGGAATAACCACCGTCCCAATCATCCAAACCATGCCGAGTATAATACAGTATAGCCAGGCCATGGCAGCAAAATGGATAAACACTGGGCGTAAGGGACATCCAGCGGCTTTTACATCACTGCTTCCTCCGCCTCCCTCTCTGAGAGGAAGAGAGGAAGCGCGCCAAGAGGCAAAGCGTGCCGCCGGCCGCGTGCTATCGATCTGCCCGTCGGGCTCGGCGCCCCGCCGCGACGCGCTATCAGCCGCGCCGGGAGCCAATCGCAGCGCTCCGGCTGAACGCTTTGATCGCCGGCGCACGACAAACGTCCGCAAGCGGCAGGAGGGAGCGGGATCAGGGGAGCGTTGATGGCGCGTGCGCGAGAATGGAAGACGCGGGTCGGGGATGGCCTCGTGCGGCGACGACGAGGGCTCTCTGCTGGCGACGGCGACCTCGCGAGCGACCCTCATCTCCTTCACCAGAGACTGCCTTCATCCGGACCGACACGCCCTTCCCTCCACCACTCGAGAGCCCGGCGCCAGTACAAATCCCATTCGTTTGGGTTTCGACTGTGCACACCGCGAGTCGAGAGAGTCTTCTGATAGCGAGTGTACCAGGACGTAGACCGCTGGAGAGGGATCTACAGAGAAATATTACCCTTCGTATTCGTACGTCTCTTACCATATCTCACCGCGACCATCCTTGCCCCCTTCCCATACATACCCTCGCCAGCGAGCTTGCCATTTACACTATCATCGCATCGTACACTTACCGCCACCTCCATCGCCACCATTTCCCCTCCTCATTTCCCCTGTGCGAGGCTATATTATTGCTCTTGTTCATCCGCCTTCAGTCTTCATTGAAAGCCCGCAGTAGACTGACCTCGTGTATCTACAGACTGTCGTCGCTCCACCAGACACCCTTCCGCCCATCGTCGACACCACTGTCTTTTTTGTGACCCCTCCGCGCTCACGCCGGTACGTTCCCTCTCTCTTCCTCAATTTCCTGCTATTTCCTCGCCATCCCGCTTTCATCAATATCCCCTACGTTAATTCCCCTATCATCGCTGCGACACTCTCATCCTCTCCTCCCCAAATATCAAGGGGGAAGCGGAAGCCGCGCTCATTTCCCCCACACCTTCGTCCACCCGTCTCCGCATCTTCATCGACCGAGTGACATCACCCGCCCGTCATCCATCTCCGCGCTTTCGATGGCAGGTGGGGGATGTCGGGATGCTGGCATCCCACTGACATGCTGCATGTTCTTATCCTCACGAGCGTGGGCGTGCGGTGTCGCCCGTGGACGCCTGTGTGCCTCCATGCCTTTTGTGTTTCCGTGTGGTGTGTGCGGCGTGCCCTGGGTGTGGGCGCGAATCAGCCCGGTATGCCTGGGTATCAGAGCGCCGTGGGCTCGTGTATGCAGTCCTGTTCCTTGCGTTTTTGCCGTACGTTCAAAGGGGGAAGCAGCTGCATGTCTCACGATGCTATTTTCGCAGACACACCTTGTAGAGGTATTACAGTAACCGAGTCTACCTACACCGCCAGCAAGCGTTGCTCTGCGTTCAGTAGTAAGTACCTTCTGCCTAAGGCGTCTTTCAATTTGCACCTTCCTTCACGCCACAGCTTCTGATTCTCGGTTGAGCTTACTTTTCGTCCCGCACGATTTGCTCCTGCGTTTATCCGTACTTTGATGGCTCTGGCCTGTATATCTTTGGGGATCTACACCATGTCTCCACTTCCCCGCAGCTGCCCGAGGATGTGCCGTCGATGCAAAAGGCTCGTTTCGCTTTTTTCTCGCTCTTTGGGTTGCATGCGTTCCTCCAAGTCGTCGACGTGCTGACTCTCTGCTTGTTTGTGCCTAGGACGAGCCAACTGCCGGGCTTCCTGGTGCCTTGACTTTACAACCTCGCCATACTACCACCTTTCAGCGACGTCCATCCCGCATAACACATACGTTCATTCGCCCAAGAATCTTCGTACCGAATCCACCAAGCTGCTTTATTTTGGAGCTTAATCTGCAACCCCGTGCACGCGTTCCGGCTGAAAGTACTCATTGCTTAATCTTGCTCGTCCACTCGCTGGCTCGTTTATAGGAAGAAGGGAAATAAAATAAACGGATATACAGGAATAATTGGAAGACTCAAGATAATTTACTTGCACACGGATTTTGCTAAATCACGCACCGACCCTTTGAAGTGCGTATCGTGTCCGGTCTTGACCGATCGTGGTGCTAACCCATACAACCTAATAGCCACCACCGACCATTCAGCAATCAAGCACCCATCCAACACAACCTCGCCCAGATAATAACTCACACCAACCACACCATCCTCCTTAAACCATGCAACTCAAGCTCCTCCCACCCCACCCCCTCCCCACCGTCCTCTTCACCCTCGCATACCCCGCGCCGCCGCCGGACCTACCGCTCCCCGCAGGGTACGCCGCGCTCCTGCGCACGGTCGTCGACGAGCACCTCCTCGACGGCGCCGCCGCCGCCGCGTCGCGGCCCGACAATGGGTTCGCGGGCGCGGCGCGCGAGCGCGTGAACGGCGGGCAGGGCAGCCTGACGCCGCACGCGCTCGACCGCGCGACGTGGCTCGCGGCGGTGCTCAGCGAGGTCGTGTTCGACCTCTCGGGCGGCGACGCGACCGACGTGCCGGGCGCGCGCAGACGGTGCGCGTGCTGTGCCGGTTCGTCGACGGGCGCGAGGTCGCGTGGGCCTGGTCCGTCAATCAGGCGGTCAATGCAACGGAGGAGAACGATGCGGCGCGCGCGTGTTACGCGCTGCTGCAGGGCGTCCTTGCGGACGTGCACGAGAGCGCGCAGGCGGGCGAGCGCGAGAAGCGGGCGCGGGAGCGGCGGCATGCATACGGCGCGCGGTACTCAGACGATGGGTATGGCGCATATGAGCAGTTTCCCGAGAGCGAGGGGGGCCACGGCGGTGCTGACGGTGCGTGGCGGGACGGGCGGGGGAGCGTGGAGGAGGAGATGGAGATGGGGCGGGCGGCGGAGGCGCATGTGTCTGGGCATGTGGAGACGCGGAGGGGGAAGCTCAGGAAGACGAGTGGGGGAATGGGGTGGGGAAGGAAAGGAGAAAGATAGGGAAGAGAAGAGCGCGAATGAGATGGGTACGGGGAAAGAGGGGAAGAAGCATAAGAAACAGCGGTCACTGTTGATGTCGCTCGTTGCGTTTGCGTGAGTGCTCTCCATACTTGGCAGCTGTATGTACTGACTACTCGCGTGTAGTTCTGTCATCACATCGCGCTCCAAAGTCACCACCACCAAGCCCGCGCTCCTCGTCCACCACACCAACCTCTCCCACCCATGCCCCTCGATTCGCCCCTTGCCGCATCCTTCCCCGCGCAGCCCATACCTCACATTGTCCACCCGCACCTCATCGCACCGCTGGAGGTTGCACTCACCGAGCCGACGCCATCGTCGTCAGACCTTCGGCGGCGCGCACGCGCGACGCTCGTCGACGTCTTCCGGCGGTACGTCCTAACGCAGCTCAAGACGCCCCCCGTGCTTCTCGACACGCGCACGCTTGAGGGCTTCAACGTCGAGGACGCGGGCACCCCGTGTCTCCGGCACGTCAGCTCCGCGCTCACGACAACCAGCCTCGGCGAGGCGAGCATGCGCGTGCACTGCGTCTCGCGCAGCCCGAGCCTCGGCGTCCTGAGCGCGAGCGCGACCTCGCCCGGCGGCCGCAGCGTCGAGAGCACCGTGGGCGTGTTCCGCGACGCCTACGGGCGGAGACTCCACGACGATGAGGACGAGGAGGACGTCCCGTTCGGGCGGGCGAACGAGGGCGGGTACGTCGCGTGGGTCACGCGCAGCCTGTTGCAGCGCGTCGAGGCCGAGATGCGCGAGATGCGCGGCGTCAACAGCGTCGACGTGTCGAGGCGGCGCAGTGTGGGCTCTCGCATGGGCTTCTCGCCGCTGCTGTCCAGCATGGCGCCGCACAGCCCGCCGATGCCATCTTCAGGTTTGTTGAGTGAGTGGGACCCCCGCGCGCGACGCTCGTGGACGAGCCGCCGCCGTTCTTCGACGACGACGTATTCGACGGCCTCGAGGAGATCCCGCTCGGCGACGAGGACCGAGCGGACACGACGAGCACGGGCACGGGCGGCAGCACCGAGACGGACGGCAGCTCGGTGCACACGCCGAGCGAGACGGCGTCGTTCGACCAGGCGCTCATCCACAGCGCGTCTGGGTCCCAGGTGGTGCAGCCCGAGACGGGCGAGTACTTCGCTGGCATCGACGTCCCGCCCCCGACCGATTTGATTCGGCCCTCTGAGGCGCATTTGTCTTCACCTCCGCGTCGACCTGCGCTTACAAAGCAGGCCCCTATGGCACCGCCCCCTGCGCGCGCCACCCCCGTCCCCCGCTCCCTCACACCTCATCCCCACCTTTGCGCCCGTCGCTGTCCCTCGCCACCTCCCCGCTACATTCTCCTCCACCGTCGACCAACGCCCTCCCCCTCGCCGCATACACCGCGCTCTCCACCGAGCGCCTCCGACTGCGCGGCATCCTTACCCGGCTCGCCGCGCAGCATGCGAGCACGCAGCTGGACGAGCAGCAGCTGCTCGCCGTGCTTGAGGGCAAGAGCCGCCGGCGCGCGTGGAGCAACGGGGCCTTCATGGGCCGCGCAGACATGCGCCTGTGTGCGCTCGCGGCGCCGGAGCGGCGCAGCGGCCTGGGCACGGCGCGCCCCGTGTGCGCCGCGGACGTTGAGCAGCTGCCGGACGGCGCGGTCGAGGGCGTCGAGGGCGTGCAGGGCAGGAAGCGCCGCGGGACGCTGGTCGTGACGACGCAGGAGACGAACATCCTGCGGCTGTTCCCCGTGTGCGAGGAAGAGGAGGACTCTGGCGACGAGGAGGGCGCGGGAGACGTCGCGTTCTATGCGGGCGACACGAGCGGGTCGTCCGCGGCGTCGGGCACTGTCTCCGTGTCGCCCCTATTTGAGGACGACGCGATGCTGAGCGACGCGGAGGACGGGTTGCTGACGCCGCTGGACGCCTTCCGCTGCTGACGCGCCAGCCGACCCGGCGCAAGTCGGTGCCCGTCCGGCAGCGCACGAAGAGCATGTCGTCGGTGTCGGCCTGTGGGCCTCTCCTTCCTGCGCCCGCCACTTCGCCGAGCATGCCTGCGTCTTACCCAGGAGCATATCCGTACCCCCGTTCGTCTCGGTCCTCCGCGTATTTGGTCAGCTCGGTGGACTCGGATCTGGAGCCGCAGACCGAAGGTCGAGCTGTTTGACGTGTACGGGGACGAGGACGATGAGGATGAGGACGCCCGAGACCCGTTTACGCTCGCCATGGACCTTCCGGCGCCGTACGACGCTCGTCGTGGCGCGTTCGCGCCGTCGTTCAATGCCTCGAAAGAGGAGTCAATGCGACAACGACGCGTGGCTCGGCGCGTAGACGGATGGGGAAGAACATACCTTCGACCGCCGTCATATCTGGCATCTCGGCATTTTTGGAACCCTGCATATCTGTGTAACATTCAAAGCATCACAAGATCGAATACGGGCGCGCCTCCTTTTTGCGGTTCACAACTCACAAGCATCCGGTTTTTGTTCATCAGTTTGGTGCCGCACGGTTTCTGTAACATTTCTTATCCTCTTCATCTGCATACGACCCAATGACTCTCGCTGCATACTTTCACTCACGTTCTCACACATACTCATGCATAACTGACGGCTCCGCATCGCACCCTCTGCACTTACGCATACTCACCCGACGACGGTCTTTCCACTTGCATTTTCCTCTCTACCCCTGCTTGCATCTACCTTAATCTTTCAGTGTAAATACTTTACGTGATCTCTTGACGTTCATTTTCCCAGCCATCCCGTCCCGCGTCTGAAGCGGCAAACCAATCCGTTCAGTACAAAGGCGATAATAGTTACAATTGTGTACATTCCAAAATCAAATGAAACCAATGCATTCCATCCGGTCAGTCCATCGAGCGGCGCGCCGCTACGTGAGATTGAACGTCGCGGCCATATTATTCCACGCTTTCTCGCGCCGTTCTCGGAGACAGTCCAAGCAGCATTTGCACACGGTGCTCTCCGTAAACTTCTCCAGATCCCGGTAGACCGCGAGCAGCAGCTTCATTGGCCGGCTGACGTAGCTGGATCCAGTTTTGGTAGTGCTTCTGGACGCGCGTGTTGTAGTACGCGCGGACGGCGTCTGGCCGCAGCTCTGCAAGTGGCCGGCGCGCACTCTGACTCGGACCGCGTCCAAGGTCGCGTTGACGAGCTGCTCCCGCCGCAGCCGCTCCAGGCCGAGCACAGCCTGTTGTACGTCGGCCGGCGGCAGCAAAGCCAAGTCTGCGCTGACAGCGCCGCCGGGGTTCCCGTCCTCTCCCCACTGCTTCACGCAGGGCGTAAAAGAGCGGGACGTAAAGGTCGAGCGAGGTGTAGCCGCACGCGCGCAAGAGCTTGATGACACGCGCCGGATTGACGGCGGTGCTGTATGGGGAGTATGGAGTGACGGGCGCATTGGCAATCGGGATAGGGACTCTCGCCGCCTGCTGCGTGGGTGAGGCCGGCTGGTTTCCCTGCACGGGCGGATCATAGAGAAAGCGTTGCACCTGCGCCGCGCTCGGCATTTGCTGTTGCCGCTGTTGAGCGATACCGGCGGACAACGGGCCAGCAGCGACGGCGCTGTTGGTGTAGGGAGGAGGGGCGCCATTGGCCGCAGGGCCGGGCTGCGCAGGAGCCGCGATAGCTCCGGGCTGCGACGGCGGGTGCTGTCACATAGCCACGTTGATGTCCGTAAGGATGTCATGGGCGGCCAGGCCGCTGGGCCACTCTGAGCGGAAGCGGTCGAGGATTTCAGCACGGGGCGCTCGACCCGGTACTTGGTGCACATGCGCAGGACCCTAGATATAGCGTCGGAGTCCTTCGCAGTAATGTCAGGTGCATTCGCCAGGTAGCTGCAATGATAGGCTGTAAGCACAAATCGCGGTAAGAAAGGAGGGATACTCACAAGCCTTCGTAGATTGTAGTGAACAACGCCTCCAGATCTTCCTTGGGCTCACCACACAGAATGACATGCAGGCAGCCCCTGAGCATAGGCTGCTGTCCATCCCGGGCTCTCTCGAGTCGTGCACGAAGTACGGAGGAGTGTCTCGCCAGAATGGCCTGGTGTAAGCGGAAGAGGGTGTTGTCGCAGCCGAAAATGATGTTCCCATCGTCGAAGTACAGTGTGGGATGGTCAAGGAGAACATTGATACTCTCTTTCTTCTCAGATCGCGCACGTTTGGCTGGCGGAGAGTCCGCCAACTGGCCTTCGCTGCTAGCGGTCGACATAGCGAATGGCGAATGAAGCGAGCGAGCACACAGGGGCTTGTGAAGGACCGAGCTGAGCTAAGAGGAGACGCATAGATCTGGATTCCATACCCCTATCGACGTAAGCTAGTGGTTCAGGAGGTTTGCCAAGAGAGCCCCTGAGATGACACATGGGCGTCCCGTCGTATTGTCATGCAGAAACTTGGAAGTGAACAAAGAACGAGTACGATCGCTATCAAAAACGAGCGTACAGATATGGTGACCCGTATGAGTCCGTACTTGAAACCACAGCTCCGATAGGACTAGTTGAAAGTCCATCCGAACTTGGGTTCGATCGGCGAAATCGACGAGCAAATCCTTACTCGGGAGGGAGCACAATCGGCTTCGCCTTACACTGGGCTAGTAGTCCAGACCCAAGATAAGGGCGAGGGAAAGCAGGCTCTTCTCCGCCGCACCACTACAGCTCGAAAATCGCCGACAGTCTTGACCAAATGGACTGTCTTGTCGCCTGAATAGAGGCGATAGTAAGATTTAAGCAGATATCGCACGGATGCCCCGCAAAGTCCCGCGGGAAATTCTGAAAGTCCTTGACTACTGCAGCCCACATTTCGATGGGGACCTGAGGATGCCTGAAAGTGACTGAAGGACCAAGGGCAGCGAGCCGAGACGCGATGAGCTTGCCGCATGTGGTAGCGTGCTCGGGAAGCCCTTGCGGTGAAACGTTCGCCAGCGTGATATGCTCCGCTCGAAGTCGTTCGATACCCACGAGCAACCTCTCGATGTCGGCGTGAGATAACGGTGCTATGCCATGGCCTCCACTGAACCTGCCAGTTGTCTTGCTTAGCGCATAGAATATGGGAGCTAGGAGCTGCGGAGAGTCATGGTTGCAGGCACGGAGGAGGGCGATTACGGCAGCTGGATGCACAGACATTTCTTCCTCAGCGTCAACGGGCGGTCTTGCAATCGGACTTTCGAGCATGTTATAATCCGCCCACGCGTTTGCCCGAGCAGCAACCAGGACGTCGTGAGTGGCAAGGTCGCTTGGCCACTCTGCCTGAATAGTCTTGATGATATCCTCTCGACAATGTGGGATTTGGTACTTCGTACACACCCTTAGCAGACTAGAAGCCTTGGGAAAGCTCTCGATGGACAACTTTGGAAAGTCTGCGCTAGAATGAGACAGCGTCATTGTGTGCGACGGTACGGCACGCATTCATACTCACAAGCCCTCGTACATCATCTCCAGCAATACCTCCACGTCCTCTTGGTCATCATCCATCTGTATCTGTTGCAGCATTTGCGGAAGATCTTGTTCATACTCTTCCTTCACGGCGAACAGTCTTTCTAGTACCGGCGAGTACTGGGATAGTAGACTGCGATGTACGCGGAAATGGATGCAGCCACAGACCAGGATGGCATCGCCATCGTCGAAGTAATACCTTGCGTGATTCAAAAATACGGTAGCTGTCCTGTGCCGACTTGTAGATGTGCCACTCAGCTCGGAGTCGCCGGGGAGTGTACCATCGAGAGTCATGAAAAAGACGGGGAATAGGCGACAGATGGCCAGCTTTGTCGATGACGGCAATAGCGAGCTCCGTAAGCGGAAGAGAATTGGCTGCAAAGTGCTTAAACAGTGTGCGGTCCTAGAAACAGAGAAAAGAGCTGCGCGGTGGCAGGAGCCAAACGGTCGTGCCACGGGCATGCTCAGGGGTGCCGGGACGCATCAAGCGCATCAAGCGCATCAAGGTTCTTGGGCGCTTGAGTCGGAGGCGGAACCGCGCGTGCTAGGATCTTGGAGTCACGGTCGAACAGTTCCCAACCACGTCGAGTCCGATACTTACGCCTCCTACTGCATAACGTCCAATGTCAGGCTCATCGGAAAGCTCTTACAAAGGGCCAATAGCTCCTCATGCCAAGCTCTGGCAAAGCTTGACTGTCAACTTCGACGCGATGAAGGAGATCATTTCCTCGCACTTCAAGTCGCAATGTGGCGATGGAGAGTCCATCGACCACGGCCAATATGCTAGGATATTCCTGTACACTCTTCAAAGCGGGAAGAAAATTGTGGCTCGGCTGGTGCTTCCCGTACGAGACTCCGTCAAGACCGAAGCAGAGGTGGCGGCAATGGTTTCCGTTCGTGGTGAGTTGTTCAAGTTCGTCTCGCACGCAGAACCCTCAATATTTGCTTCACAGCTCGAACGACGGTGCCCGTGCCAGAGGTCTACTTATTCTGTAGCACTCGCCACAATCCTGTAGGCATGGAGTGGATCGTCATGGAGCACCTCGCAGGAGAGCAATTCGGAGATTGCTTCTACAAGCTCAACTACGCGCAGAAAGCTGAGACTGGGCGTCGGCTTGCTGACATCTTGTCTCAACTGTTCTCGATCACGGCAACCCACTGTGGAAGCCTTCTGCGCGACCACGCCGTTCAGGAGGGCCTATGTCCTCTTCGATATGCAGGGGGAAACGGCGGCGACGGCGCGCATCCACAATCATTTCTTGCTGCAGAGAGTAGGACGCCATCTGGAACTATGACAATTGGACCCTTGAGCGACATTGCGCTCTTGGACCACGAGTTCATTGTACCAGCTGAGTCCTCAGGACCATTTGCCACCGAACGCCAGTTTATGGAGGCACTTGCTTACCGTGGTGACCCTCCAACACGCGCCAAGGACGACGTTGGTTGCTGGCCATACGATAAAGCACTGGAGTTATATGCTCTCGTACGCCCACTGTATGGCGATAGCAGCTCGGAGGCACCCGTGTTTCATTTCTCTCACGGTGACTTCAGCGAACACAACATTCTCATCGACCCAGCCACAGGCCGCGTAACTGGTATCATTGACTGGGAAATGGCTGGCTTCCGCCCAGCGTTTCTTGCCGCTATCGCGCCTGGGTGGTTTGACGATGATTACCGCCGCTTCCTCATGACGGACTATCAACAGTCTCGCGAGGGATTTGAGGACGAAAATGATGATGACGCCGTGTTACGCAAGCACTTCCTAGAGCAATTGGACTCACGCAGCTCGTCCCTCTTGCGCCATAACCGAGAGGAGATCGAACTTAGGGCATATAGCTATGTGGTCGGAGAACCGTACGGAGGTAATGTACTAATGTGGCTAGAACGGTATGAAGAGCAGGAGTGGAGTACCTTTGGGAGAGGCCCATTTCCTTATGACTCACAGGCGTGGTGGAAGGAGTATAATGCGGCATTCTTGAGGTACGAGCGTGTGCCCCCGCATATATGAAACCTAACTAATGTTGATCCAGACAAGGTCAACAAATGAGAGAAAATGCTTCTTCCTCGAATGACCCAGGAGGCGTCGTGTGATAGCGGCAGCGGTGCCAAGTGGTTAAGAGCAATGCTTGCCAGACTCCTAGTATTGAATAGTTCTGCATATCGAGCCCAAAGACGTCTATTCTGTGAAGGTTACCACCGCATTATTAGCTGTTTCCCATGGGGTCTCAGATCTCAATATCTCATTAACTTACTCAGACCTTGCCCGGCCGAAACTTTGTATACCACGCCGGTGATGTCGGCGTGTCATCAATCAACTGCTTGTACTTGTTAGGATCTAAAGCAGCCGCATTCCCGATCCGGTCCATGCGCACCTTGTCTTCGCCTTGAGCGACATCTTGCCCGCGATGGCAGACACTGGAACCTCAGAACTGCTGACAGACTCAGAGAAGATGTGGCGAGGTATGACAATCAATTTGGATGCTATGAAGAACATAATCGCTACACATTTCCAGTCACCCTGCCACGACGGACAGCCACTGAGCCATGGACAATTTGCTCGAATATTTCTCTTCACTCTAGAGAATGGTACGAAGATTATATCTCGGATTATTTTGCCCTTGCGGGAGGCTGTTAAAACAGAGGCGGAAGTTGCTGCGATGGTTATGGCTAAAGTTATGTGGCGTTCATCGTTCTGAGCATGGGAGCTCACTATCACGACTAGCTCGTACCTCTGTTCCAGTCCCGACCGTGCATCTATTCTGTGATAGTCCTCATAACGCGGTTGGTGCGGAATGGATTGTCATGGAGTACCTTCATGGCGAGCAACTCGCGGAATGTTTCTACGAAATCGACTACGACAAGAAAGCTCAGACGGCACGAGACCTAGCCAACATTGTGGCCGAACTGTTTGCCTTCACCAGCACGCACAGTGGCAGCCTTCTTCGCGATCTTACTATCCACGAAGATCAGATGCCCACCCGCTACCATGACATAACGCAAGTTGTTGATAAGCCCCCACATTCGTACCACACAGTTGAAAGCGTTACCAAGTCCGGGTCATTCACCATAGGCCCTTTGAACGACACATCTTTCCTCGAGATGGATCATTCGTGCATCGTGCCAGCAGAGTTCTATGGGCCGTTCGCCACTGAACGTGAATACTTGGAGACCCACGCCTATCGCGGCCCTCCTTCAATGAGCACTTGCAGCCGGTTTGAACGGACGACCTTCGAAAATGTTCTCAAGGTGTATAATGTCGTGCGCTCCCAAGTGTACAACAACGGAGGCAAGGACAATACGCAGGACACTGGGTCATTCCACTTCGCACACGGCGACCTCAGCGGGCACAACATCCTCGTTGACCCACAAACAGGGCAAATCACTGGCATTCTCGACTGGGAAATGTCGGAATTCTACCCGGCGTATATGGCTGCCGTTGTGCCGGCATGGTTCGACGACGACGATCGTCGGTTCCTCATGACAGACTATCAAGAGGCCCGCATCGGTTTTGACGATGAAACACAGGACGATGCGAAGTTACGTGCCTATTTCCGCGAGCAGCTGGGGGCTCACAGTCCCCTTCCTTTGCATCACAACCAGGCGGGTGTGGAGTTACGTGCGTTCTGCTACGTTCTAGGAATACCGGCTATAGGCAACGTCATAAACTGGCTGAAGATGTACAGAGAACAAGAGTGGGTCACATCGGGGAGGGGTGCATTTCCGTTTGACTTCGAGGCGTACTGGGAGGAGATGTTGGCTTCGCTTCGGGCGAAGGCGTATGCTTGATATGTGCTTTGCGGAGGAAAATGCGCACATTTGACTGTCCGCCGTATTAGAAAATAGCTTGCCAAGCATATGCTTGCACTTCAACACTAGTGCGATATGAATCACAGAACGGCCACAAAACTGCCAGACATGCCTGAAGCACAGTGCGTGGCGCTCATGATATATTTGGACTTGTTATGATCCAAAGCTTCTGCTTTCCTCATTTAGCTAGCAACACAACTTGTGTCTGCCTTATGGGGTCCTATGTGGCGTAGCATCTCTCTTAGTGAATGGCAAGGGTAAACCCTCTATGTTTAGAGGCTAATCCTTACCCTTACCCTCCAAAACCCTTACCCTTATGAGGGTAAGGGTTGAAGGTTACCCTTCAAACCCTTGCGAAAATAGGTAGAAAATGGTGCTTTGAGTGCTTTTTTTGTTTACTTATAATGTTAGCCTTCTATTTGAGTAGCTCAGATTAATATAGAAAGCATTCACAACACTTGCAGCCCTATCCAGCAACATGTCTGGTATTTGCATGCAGACCTCTGCCAGATGAGGGTTAACTTTCTTCAACCCTTACCCTTACCCTCTATACCCTTACCCTTAACCCTCGAAGGGTTTGCAAACCCCTGCCTATCACTAATCTCTCTCCAAGTGCAATATATTAAATGGTGTAATGTACAATTACCAAGCTTTTCAGCACTATACTAATCTAAACGCGGGCGGTTTGGGTCAGTAGACCATCTTCGAACGAAGAACATTCACTGGCAAACACGGTCAGAAGCTTCATACAAGTACATCGTCGTTACCAACACTTCTGGCAGTCCCTTCCACGTTTCCTGCCTCTGACAACTTCTTCCAAGAAATGTTGTCTGACTCAGAGAAGATGTGGCAAAGCACGCCGGTGAGTCTGGAGGCAATAAGAAGTATCATCGCTGCCCATTTCAAGTCCACATGCAGCGACGAACAATCTTTGAGCCAGGGACAATATGCCCGCATATTTCTCTTCACTCTCGGCAGCGACAGGAAGGTTGTCTCACGCATCATTTTGCCTGTGAGGGAGGGTAGCAAGACGGAGGCAGAAGTCGCTTCAATGGTCATGGTCAAAGGTGAGCACTTTCCGCCACGTTGTCAGCGGTATTTCTCACATAATAAAATCTAGCTCGCACCTCCATTCCTATTCCAACCGTACACCTTTTTTGTGCTACCCCTCACAACCCAGTCGGAGCGGAATAGATCGTCATGGAATACCTTGCCGGCGAACAGTTCACGAGCTGCTTCTACGACTTTGACTACGACAAGAAGGCTCAGACAGCCCGGGATCTAGCCATCATCGTCTCCGGACTTTTCGCCATCACGAGCACGCATGGTGGCAGTCTCCTTCGCGATCACTCACTCCACGAAGCCCAGCAGCCTCAGCGCTACCGCGGTACGGAGGAAGACGTTGGAGTCTCTCCACATCCGTATCATACTGTCGAAACAAATGCGAAATTCGGACCGGTTATGATAGGGCCCTTGAACGATATCTCATTCCTTGAGCACTAATTTCTGGTGCCAGCCAAAGTCTGCGGGCCTTTCGCCACCGAACGCCAGTACTTGGAGGCTCACGCTTATCGCGGAAACCCATCCACGCGTACTGGTAGCCAAATCGACTGGAAAACCTACGCCAATACCGTCAATGTATACGACGTGGTTCGATCTCTCTACAGTGATCCAGATGATTCACAGCCCGCTGGATCGTTTCATTTCGCACACGGAGACCTCAGCGGGCACAATATCCTTGTCGATCCACAAAGCGGGCGGGTAACCGGCATTCTTGACTGGGAAATGTCGGGATTCTATCCGCCGTACATGGCCGCTGTCGCTCCGGCATGGTTCGACGACGACGATCGGCGGTTCCTCATGTCGGACTATCAGGGGTGTCGCATCGGCTTCGATGACGAGTCTCACGCCGACGGGCGACTGCGCGCATACTTTCGCGAGCAGCTTGGCGCATGTAGCCCTCGTCTTCTTCATCAGAACCAAGCAGGCATGGAGCTGCATGCGTTCTGCTATGTGTTAGGGGAGCCGGTTGCAGGGAGTGTCATGAAGTGGCTGACACTATATCGGGAGCAGGAGTGGAGCTCCGAGGAGAGGGGCGCGTTTTCGTTCGACTTTGAAGCATTCCAGAAAGATGTATGGTCCTCATTCAAATCTCCAACGCACGTATGATAGTAGAAAGTGTAATAATTGTTTCGACACTGCGTACCTAACATGGTTCCTGAATATTCACACACATCTCTCGACTATCCTTGCCACGCCCGGCTGCCACTCCATGCACTTCGAGTACTCCTCATCGCCGGACGTTCTTACCGAGAACTGCAGAGCGCACATCGTACAGTGTGACTCGGACGAGGGGAATTGGGACCAGCAAGCTTGTACTCGGTCGGACGACCACATTCGTCGCATGGAAGTGCCGGCCCTACAGATCGTTCAATTCCGGGCTGAGCTTCCGCATAAGACCACATGCTCACCTCGCAACGCTGCAGCCTCTCGATCCAAGCGGTTCAGCTTTCGCTGGAGGTTCATCATCATTACTCCGAGAATGAGAACAAGTGCCAGAAGGCACATTCCCAGGATGATGGAGGCATTGCGGTTGGCGGCTGGTATGCCGCGTTTCTGCACGCCGCCCGACAGGAGCTGGTCGCTTTGAACAAGTACGTCGTCAACGGCTGGCATGGTAAAGGCCCTGGCAAGGATGCGCGGTTATTGCAGGCCTTATGTGAGGGCTGGACCAAGTCGGTTCGTCAATGATTCGGCGTTGACAGCGTAAGGGAGAGAGCTCCGGTGGGGGTGCAAGGATGCTCGCAGAGACTCAGCGCAGAGGCCGCTGATAAGCCCCGCATAGCTAACAAACTCTATCCTCAGCACAGGTTGCACGCGACAAGCAGAGATAAGGCGAGCGCCGCCTTCGTGGGGAGATCATAGACGTTATGAGAATCGAAGCATCTTGACATCGCGTCAGTGACGCGGAAGTTCATCTACGAGGTGAGAGAAATTTCAGTCAAAGGAATTCAGCAACGCGAGCACGGTAGCGACGCACCAGTGCGGTAGGCACTCCTCTACCCTCATTCTATTCTAGCGTACTGAACGCTGGAGCGCCGGCCAGGTTCTCTGCTCTGTGCTTAAGCCCGTTGGAGCTCAGCAAGGCTCGGAGTACTCACGTTGAGTATTACAGAGCTTTCTGTATCCCTTAGACAGACTATGGGGAAGCGGCTGGTGGCTGGTCTGTCCCGATGATGATGCTCGGGGTCCGTCATGGATACGACCGTCAACAGTGCGCTTTCGCTAAGGTTAAGATATGTAGCTGTGCTAATTATGAGCTTAATATAGACGGTAAAAGCACCTCCGCCTATGACTTACCGTGCATTGTATCGAGATGGTGAGCGATCCCACATTGGAACATTTCGAAGTTCAATTTTCGGCCATGCAGCGGCGCTAGTTATAATGTTTGTTCATGTTAGGGCAGCCACCTTCCAAATCGAGACACGACTTTGATTGGACGCAGCTTCCACCAACGACGGTCACTGGTCACCACTTGTGATCTCCTACGTTGAATCCCACTCTAGCCAGGATGTCCTCTTCTGCCTTCTCAACCGAATCAATACATGCAGAAGTCAAGATGTGGGACGACATGCACGTTAACCTAGCCGCGATGCAAGATATCATCGCGACGCACTTTGGGTCCAGCTGTCGCGAGCAGAAGGAGCTGGGCACTGGATCCTACGCTCGGGCCTTCTTGTACACCCTTGAAGACGACTCTCAGCTGGTCGCACCGATTATATTCCCAATTCGAGCAAATCTCAAAACTGAAGCCGAAGTTGCCACAATGGACTTCATCCAGTGTACGTCCTCGGCAAATGTGGCGCAGTGCGTTTCGTGAGCTACCAGTTCCATCTACTGATACTCGTTGTAGCGCGCACGTCTATACCAGTTCCCAAGGTCTACCTGTTTTGCAGTACACGCGAGAACCCTGTATACGCCGAATGGATTCTAATGGAGTATCTCCCCGGATGTCGCTTTATCGACTGTTTCGAGACGCTTAAGTACGAGAAGAAACGTCAAGTAGCGAGGGGCATGGCCGAAGCAATGTCAAGTCTCTTTAGCATTACCGCTACTCACTGCGGAAGCGTGCTTCAGGATACCTCTCTTCACGACTCACAGCGAGCTCCTCGGTACTTGGCCGTTCCCTCACAGTCCGACTCGCACTGTGTGCGCAGTACCGATGCGAGAGGAGAGACTGTCATAGGACCTTTGGACGACATCAGATTCCTCCGTTATGGTGACGGACTCCCGGCCAACTCCAGTGGTCCCTTCTCAACTGAGCGGGAGTTCATTGTGGCCTCCGCTCACGGTGTACTCTTGCCCGCCCGTAATGCCACGCAGCTCGAGCGATGGCCCTACGAGAGGGTTCTTGAAGTCTATGACGCGATTCGGCCGCTTTACTCCCCATCCACCGAAGAGCATGAAACCAGCCGCTTCCATTTCTCGCACGGCGATCTTAATCCCGAAAATATTCTAATTGACCCCTCCTCTGGTCGAATAACGGGCGTGATAGACTGGGAGATGGCGGGCTTTCGTCCGGCTTGGCTTGCTGCAATGGCAGGTGCTTGGTTCCACGACGATCAACGTCGTTTTCTTTTCAATCCGGACAATCGGCTTGATGACGACATGGTATGGATTGACGAGCCTGAGGGCACCGAGGACACCGCGCTGCGCGAATACTTCCGCCAGCAATTGGGTGAGTCTTCAAAGCTACTGCTACAGCACAACGCCGAGGGTGTGGAGATGAGGGCAATCTTTCACATCTTGGGAACGAACCTGCCGTCCAAGGTGCAAGTATGGCTCGCGAGCTACCGGGAGGTTCACTGGAACGTGGATCAACGAGGGCCGTTTCCGTTCGATTTCAATCATTGGCGGATCGAAATGTACAATCTGTGGTTAAAGTGCGTCGTTGTTCGGCACTCGTTCGTTCTAGTGCCATCGTACTGCAATAGCCAGCTAACTGCCAAATTCACAGCTCTACCAAATCAAGCTGATAAGAAACTGGCACACGTTCTTGTGGGAAACGGCGTATCCCATGTACACCATACAGATAAGGAGGGGCATGTCGTATGTCGTCGGTCGAGGACTTGAATCAGACAATGGAGCCAAGTATCCCAAATATTACTATTTGACCACCTTTTTTATGTAGCTAATTTCCCATGACAGCCATGTACAAACGGTGGTGACAAGTGCTCGTTATGCTGTATCGATAGACATATCAACATCCGCTGAACTAGAAAACATGAGTACCTATTTCCGTAAGTTGACGTGTTGAGGATCACTGACCAGATAGTAGGCCGTCCAAAAGATTACTCGAGTTTGGCTGCGGCGTATACCTCTCTCCAATCATACACTCCGAGCTGATCGCAGAGCTCACTCCACGGTTTGACTCGCTCCCCGAAGTGTGAAATCGCGATACGTTTTACTTCACAGAGATAAGTTCCGACATTGCCGCTATGTGATCCTGATATCTTCGAAGAGAATCGTCGAAAGCGGTAGCCTCGACGCAAGAGGCGAGGATGTTCGCCAGCGGCGAAAACAATATTTCCCTCCTTATCGAACGTCATCGTCGCATCTTCAGCCTCCTCAAAGTGTGAAACAACGGCCTCCAGAAAACGTGCCCATTTCGCCTCGTCGGCTTCGTTATTTTTCTGGATTGCAGGGTACAGGTCAAATCCTTCGTCGACGCCCATCTTACTGTAGTAACGCGATCAAAGATGAAAGCCAGTGCTCGTAACACACTGTCGGCACTCACCTCGCTTGTGCCCAGCTGACCTCAACGTAAGTGGGAGAGTTGAAAATTAGGTTCATACGATCTGAGAGTCCTTTATACATCCAGACTCCGAGTGACCCGAGTGAGAGCGCGCAACTGAAAGAGGAACTTCGCCTACCATAGACGTACGGTGTATACTGCTCGTGCACAAAACGAACGCATAACACATACAGAGGCTCCTTCACTTCGTTCCGGGGAGAAGGTCAGGGTGGTGTTGCCGCGTTGGCCAAGACCGCTGCAAGGCTTATGGTCAATTAATGAGGTATATATGTGAAGCAGGAGGCGCACAAATAAACTGATGAAATAAGACAGAAGCGAGACAGATTGGACCCCCAAGCATTGACTGAGGCTGTAAGGAATGTGAGTCATAGAACGAATTCTTAGACACCGCCCGAGGCTCCGACAGCCCGATGAATGCCATTGCAGACGATGAGCGGGCTAAGCCGGAATGCCAGCGCTGCGCGAGACTACGAGGGCTGAGCTAAGCAGTCGGACCGACGACGAAACGGATCAGAAACGATATGTATTGTGGAGGAACCCGGAGAGGAACCGGGGACGCGTAAATCAGCCAGCGGCCAGCAGGCATACTTATACCTAGCCATTCGGACTGATGGATGACCAGGTAGGGGCTCGAGGTAAGTACGTTACTTACTTACGTGGCACATGGGTAAAGATAGGAGTATATCGAGACGAGAGCATACAAGCACTGTGTTGTACATCATATCCACTATTCAAGCAAATCGACAGCGATTAGGCACGTAAAACAACGAGATCAGTCCAAAAGTCATGAAAGGCATGGTAGTGCGAAGTGTCGTAAGAGGTTGAAACTAGATGAGAGGGTATTGCGAGAGTACAAAGACTTATGTGAGTGAAGAGATCCAGATCATGCAGCACCAGGCTTATCCACGGTAGTACGGCGAACGCGAGCCAACAAATTCACCATGATCGGTGGGAGGAGATATAAGGGCAAGCTGTACTGCCGAGTCGTTAGATGGTTGGTTTATCGAGTCATCTGATGACAGGACGGGTCAGCCACGAGAGTAGTAGCAGCAGTTTCAGCACTTACGAGGCCATGAGCCCCAGGACGACACCGGCGGGGAAGGCTGTTGCTCAATGTACGCCGGCGCCGGCGCGCGTCGAGGCGGTGGCTGCGGAGGGTGTTGTGGAGGGTGGGTATACGTTGGCTCAGGCGGAACGGGTAATGGCATGTTTGGAGGCTCAGAAGGTCCTCGCCGACGGCCTTGAGACCTTCCGCGCCAGGCACCCTTCATAGGCGATCCCTCAGGTTCTACACTTCCCTCCCTGGTGATAACAAAACGTCGATGAGGGCAGATCAAAATGTAGCAACGCATTTGAGCTTACCGTAGGTCGCCATCCTCGTAGTCGCGCTTGTGACGTCTTAGCACGTCGATTTGACTGAATAGATGGGCAACGTGTTAGCTGAAGTCGCTAGCCTGGTCAAGCAGGTACGTACCGGTCGAGCTTCTGCTTCTCCTCTTCCTTCTCCCTGATTTCGTGGAACAGCTGGAGCATCTCCGGAGCAAGGTTCTTGCAGAAGTCCGTCAAATGCTATTGGCATCATTGAGCATGCCAGTAAGTCAAAAGTCATCCAAAGCACGCACGTTATCAGTGTTGAACTCAACAACGTCCCGGGAAGTTGCTCGAACGGTATCGAGGACCTCTGCGAGCAGACGAGCGCCGTGGGCATCCCACGTTTTGCTGAGTTCCTCGATGTACTGACAGTCGAAGTCAGGTCACAACTTGCAATGGAGAAACGGAGAGACGTACGAAGGATATGTTGAGGGTCACTTGCTCTTGAATAGCGATTCTCAGCGCACTGAGGATCTCGGCCTGTTGACTGGCCCCGAGCGACTCAAGCATAGTGCTGAAGTCAGCAATGCACTGGAACTAGATCAACATCTGTTCACGAAATGAGAAACGCAATCGGCTTACAGTAGCAATAGCAGCGGAAGCTTGATCCTCAATAAGGGTCTTGAGCTGAACGAGAATGTCTTCGTGCTTAGCAGCCGCGTCTGTTTGGAGATCTGTGAGAAGTCAGTTGAGGATCGTGACTCAAAGGAGTCACACCCACCATTTTGCATTGTCTCGAGCTGGCCCTGGATGTTGGCTTGAAGCTCAGTCTTGTTTATCTCAAGAATGCTCTCCATGGCTAGCAATTCACAATCAGTATACCGCCGCATGGGAGAGCGAACGACTTACTAGGTTTTGCAGCAGCCTCCGCGATCTCTGTGTCGTGCAGTTCGCGATCCTTCTGCGCGCCTTCCTCGATCTTGTCCAAGCGGACGTTCACCTCCTGTATCTGGACATCCTGTTGAGCCCACTGTTCCACAGCGTACCCGTCCATCTTGCCAATCTTCTCCTCGATGGTCAGCAACTTGGCGAGCTGCGTCTCAGCGGCCTCCTTGGATTCTGCCTTATCGGCTTCACGCCTTTCAGCGTCCTCGACCTCGCGTTTCTGCCGCTCTTCATCACGTTCCGTGCGGAAGCGACGACAGCTCGTCCGTGAGCTCCTTGATGCGAGCGTCGTGACTTTCGGCGAGAGCGCGCTCGCGCTCAAGCGAGGCCTCAGCGGTGATGCGTTCGCGTTCGGAACGTTCACCGTCCTCGGCAACCCGGCGCTGACGTTCTTGCTCCTGCTCCTCGCGCAATGAAACCAGTTCGTCTTCGAGAGCCTTGATCCTCGAGTCCCGTTCTTCCGCGGTCAGGACGAGTCCTGCTTCGCGTTCGGCCCATGAAGCCTCTTTCTCAGCGAAATCGGCAAGGGCTCGCTGAGCCTCTTCGTGCTGATCACGAGCGCCCGATAGCTCTTCTTCAATAGCGGCTACGCGTTGTTCGTGGGCTGCCGTGGCTTCCTCGAGAGAGCGCTGGACTTCCTCATGCTGAGTACGGGCTGCGGCAAGGTCTTCCTCCATCTCCAAAACCCTCTGTTCGTGAGTCGCAGCAGCGTCGGCCAGGCTTTGTTGGGCGTCGGCAAGGGATTGGTGCGCTTCAGCTACAGAGGCTTGTGCATCCTCGTGCTGTTGCCTGGCGGCAGCCAGCTCATCCTCCAGGGCAGTAATACGCGTCTGAGTATGAGTGTGGGCTTCGGCAAACGCAAGCTCGCGTTCGGCCCATGCTGCCGCGTTGCCAGCGTGTTCGTTTACGAGGCGTTCGTGCTCGGCCATGTAAGCCGCACGAGCAGTCGCCAACTCCTCTCCAAGGGCATGAATTCGTTCGGTGAGGGCATGTTCTCTCCCGGCCGAGTCGGCCTCGCGAGCACGGAGGTCATCTTGGTGAGCCGCGTCGCGCTCAGCGATCGCTGCGGAGTGGTCGTCCTTGTCATGTTCGTGTTGTTCTCGCAAAGCCGCAAGTTCTTCTTCGAGCGCTTGAATGCGTGCCCGCCGCCGGCCACAGACTCGGATAGTTCCTGCTCGCGATCAGCCGCCGCTTGCGCTCGTTCGCTTTCCTCGCTCGCACGACGTTGGGAATCTTCGTCGTGCTGCGTACGAACGGCTGCCAGGTTGTCCTCGAGGTCCTTGATGCGGGATTCGAGCTCGGCAGTAACCCGCTCGTTCTCTGCACGGACTTCCTCTTGCAAACGCTCCTTTTCAGCGTGGTGATCAGCGAGAAGAGAAGCATGTTGCTCTTTTGTGTGCTCGTGTTCAGCGATAGCTGCAGCCTTCTCCTCCTCGAGTGCGACCATGCGAGCCTCACTGACGTCCTTGGCCTCAGTCAATGCCTCGAGAGCTTTCACGTGTTCTTCGTGAGCGGCCTCACGTTCGACGTCTCGCGCAGCTTGTGCTTCTCGGTCTTGCTCCCGTTCGGCGCGAACGGCTGCCAGCTCGTCTTCGAGGGTCTGGATCCGCGCCTGGCGCTCGGCATCGACCTCTGCTCTGGAAGCCTCGCGTTCCGCAACCTGGGCATTGAGTGTCTCCAGCTCCTTCTCAAGCTGCGCGATGCGCTCGTCGCGTTCAGCCAACACCGCGATCACGCTCGGCTGCGGCCTCCTCGCGGAGGGTATGCGCTTGGTCTCTGTGAATTTGTGCGTCTTCCTTGTCGACGCGTGCTGCGTCTCGAAGACGGGTGCACTCCTCGAGTTGTCGAGCAGTGTCCTCACCCTGAAGGCGGACAAGGGCTAGGATCTCCTGCGCTTGACGCGAGTAGGCTTCGGCTCCTTGGGCGGCATTCATAGTGGTTTGCACAGCCATGCGAAGGTCTTGCGCGGCATCCCACATAGACTGCGTGATGGATTCGCCGTGGCTCGTCGTCGAGAATGTAGGGCTAGGGGGAGAGGGACAGCGTGCGGGGTGGGAGGGATGTTCGAGAACGTATGAGCGGGTAAATCTCGGGGGTGGTAGTCGGGAGAGGGCGATCCGTTAACCGCTTGAACGTGAGGCACAGTGTTGCCTACATGAAATGTCAATAAAATAATCAGACAAAAGGAGCCCGTCTTACCTTGAGGCACTACAGTGATCGTCGGCTGGGAGAAAGGCACTTGACGTTCGACGACTACCACCTGCGGCTGTTGTACCTCGGCTGCATGAGCCGTTGTCGCGTCGGCCGGGCTGGAAGCAATGGGCTGAGGCTCAGGGGCAGGGATAACCGGGACAGCGCGGTCGTGAGCAACGGTCTCGAGGGGTGCAGACGAGGCTACTGGGGTCTTGTCAGCATCAGCTGCCACTTCAAAGATGGAGCAGGCATATCAAATGAAACTTGAGGTTCTTGGGCGGGTACAACGGCGGCGTCTTCGACCAGAGCGGGGACCACTGGAGCTGCATCATCCTCTTCTCGAGGGGGAATAACCGGGGATTCATCGCGGACGACAGCAGGTACCATAGGTTCAGGCATTGCTGGTGGTGCTCCAGCTGATGGCATGTACTCGTAGTCTGCCGGTAGAGGCATTCCACTCAGATCAACGGAGCGAGTTCCAGTATGAGATGGGAAGAAAATAGTGGTTGGAGTCGGGGCAACAGATTCAGCAGGGAAAACCGGGGCTTGCACAGACGGCTCAGGCATCTGCACGGGCGCAATAAAGACAGGCGGGGACGGGATCACGTCTTCCATGGCCAAAGGACCCTTGAGATTGGGAGGGGCCAGGGGTCGGGAAGTGAGAAGTGACCGGGACATCGAGCAAGGGGAGTGGCTCCAAGCGTGTCTGAAGTGTGGAAGGTGTGGAGGATAAGGGCGAAGAGCTGTCCGAGGAGGAGTCGGATGGCATGGGCGGGACGACTGCGTGCTCCTTGTGAGTGGGTTGGACAGGAATGCTGGCAGGCGCCATTCTCATCGAGTACACAGGGACCGTCTGTGGTGGGTACATGTATGGCTAGAAAGACTTCAGCGGTTGCCTAAAAAGTTAAACATAAAAACCCACTGTCTGCATTGACGGTTGCGGAACGAATCCGAGAGGCAACGAAGGGATTTCGGGCATCTTGCTTCCGTAAAGAGGGGCCGCGCCGAAAGGGGCTGTGGTGCATGATTCAGAGAGCGAAAGATAAGAGAATAAAATTGCCTACGAGAATTCTGTCTGGACAGAGACTGGAACATCTCCATCATCTGGTCGACCTTTGTGCAAAGCGCATGCTGGATGGCGAGGCTCTCCTCCAAGCGACGGCGGGAATCCTCTTGAGCGATCTTGACTTCTTCGTGGGCGAGACGCGATTCCTCTTGGGCTCGAAGAGACTCTGCCTGTGCCCGACGAGATTCTTCCTGAGCACGAAGCGACTCTTCATGAGCCCTAAGTGACTGCTCCCTAGCAAAATTGGACTCTTGCTGGGCCCGAAGGGACTCCTCCTTCGAGATCCTCGAGTCGTCCTGCGACCGCCGAAGTTCCTGCCGATATTCCTATCAGTCTGTCTGTCAGACTTGTATCTCAGAGTAAGCAGTATACTTACATCAAGAACCAGCGAGTAGTCCTGGACAGCGGGCGTTGGAGGAACAACTTGGAACAGAATGGGAGATGATGCGGTCGAGACTACGGATGCCGCAACTGAAAATGCTGCGTCGGCCAGTTCTTGAACGACGGGCATCGGGATGGGCGTCACAGGCGCAACGAAATCTTCCGCTCCGATAAGTGAGGCCTCTCGCGCGACCGGCGTTGCTTCAAAAGCAGTGTCATCCTGCACGAAATCAGCGATCTTGCGCATGTATAAAAGATAAAACCAAACTCACGATGCTGCCAACCGAGGAACCTGCTTCGCTTGGCGGGAGGGGCACGTCCTCAGGTGGACGCGCACTCTCTTCCGGAGGCACTTCTGGGTCGGTCTCGCAGGCCTGGTCGACCTTCACAGGTAGGGCAGTCACGATTGACGCGGGCGAAACGGCCTTGTCCGTCATTGCAGCCTCTTCTACCGCCTGGACCTCTTCGGGAACTGGTTCTGCTGGGATAACGAGCGGCGAGATGGCCTTCTCCGCAGTTGTTGGTTCAATAGGGGCAGCATGTTGTGATGAGGCTGGCTTCACAGTGGACGCAACGGCAGAAAGCACGTCGTCTTCAGCCTCGGGAGCATCCTCGACTTCGGCATGGTCTACATCCACGTCCGCTTCGGGCTGCACATCGACCTCCAGCACCGTGCCCGCCACCGTCATAGGCGACACGCCCTTATCCGCCCGCGCCAATTCACCGTCCTCGATGTGCTTGAGGCCGAGCTCGGGCATGAGCTCGGACAGGACAGAGCGCGCGATGGGCGACAAAGGCTGCGCAGCCGGGAGCGGGCTCGTGCCCGCGTCGACGCGCTGCACACTGCGTATTTCCGTCGGCTCGGACGGCGGCGGGACGTGCTCGGCCATGTAGCGCGCGAGCGAGCCCTCGAAGCCGGGCGACGCGCGCAGGGGCACGGGCATCTGGATGCTGGTTTCCTCCCGCACGCTCAACGTTGGCGCAGGGAGTATTGTCGGCGTGCGCACGTGCACGTTCTCGAGTTGCATCGCGTTTGTGTACGCGGACGGCGGCGCGAAGCTGATCTGTGATGCGGAGTCCGCGGGCGAGACCTCGTCCTCGGGGATGTTGAAGCCGGGGATGGTCGCGGGCGGGGAGGACGCACGTCGTGAGACGCGGGACAGGACGATGCTGGCGTCGCGCACGTGTATGGCGGTGCCGCGCGAGGCGGTCGAGGTAGCGGAGAGGTCGGAGCCCTCTTCCGAGACCGGCGAGCCCCACACCCTTTCGACGTCCATACTGTGCGGGCGGGCGTCCATGCCGCTGACGTCTTCGTCCGAGTGGTGCGAGGACAAGTAGGAGCCGACGACGGACTCTGGTGACAAGGCGCGCTTGCGCGGAGGAGAGAGAAGGGTGATGCGGGCCTCTTTAGAGAGAATAGGGGAGTATGTCGTCTGGGCGTCGGCGTAAGATTTCTTGAGCTCCAGGGCGAGCGGAGAAACGCTGCGGTCGACACTAGACACAGAAAACGCGATGGGCGACGTGGCTGCCTCCATGTGCGCGACAATGATCGGTGAGGTTGCAAAGTCCATCTTCGTCACCGCGTTAGCAGAGAAGTCGATAACAGAGAGGGCCTGGTCCACTTGGTCCCCTCCAACGGGCTTGCGCAGCAGCTCGAGCAGCTCGTGCTGCACGTCCTTGATGTCGAGGATGCCCTTGCCCGTCAGGTCGAGAATCTTGCCGGTCTCCTCGCTGAGCATGGTCCGGATGCTCGCCGCCAGGCCGTCGAGGCACGGCGCGAGCTCTATCATGTCGACCTTCTCCGCGTCCGCCCCGACGCCCTTGTGCCCCACTTCCTTCGGAGGGACGATGTCCATCCCCGCAATACGCGGGGAGACCTGCGGCACGCGTTGTCATTAGTATGCGTGACGCACGAGCGAAAATATCAAAGAGGAAACTCACCGCGGCCTCAGCGTAGTCCTTCTCCGCCACCGACGGCACACTCTCGCTGTCCGTCGCCGTGTTCAAGCTGTTGTCCGGCACGCTCGGCGGGCCCGTGCTCCACTCACTCGCGCTCTCGCCAAAGCTCGCGCTGTCCATCCCGTCCGTCACGCCGCTCTCGGACATCGCGCGGACGCGCACGACGGGCGTGCGCGCGCCGTCTTCCAGCTCCTCCGCCGCCGCGTCGCTGTGCGCGAGGGAGAGCAGGGACGTGCCGTCGTCCGACGCGGGCGCGTAGACGGGCGTGAGCGGGGGAGCACGCGTCGCTCGGAGGCGGCGGCCGTGAGCGACGGCGACGCGCGCAGGACGCTCGAGTCGTACGTCCCGTCCGTCTCCACGCCCCACGAGTGCGCGACGCTCGCCGCGCCGGGGCTGCGCTGGCCCGCCTCCGCCGCCATTTCCGACGGGGCGGGCGCGGGGAGGTCCTCGAGGCGCGTGGCGACGTCGTCCAGCACACTCTGCGTGCCCGCGAGGCTGACGTCCTCGAGCGCGAGGTATTCGTCTGGGGCTTCAGAGGGCGGGGCAGAGGGCAGCTGAACGAGCTCGGGCCCGGAGAGGTGCGAGAGGACGTCCGCGTTTGTGTCGGTGTCGGTGTCGGCGTGCAGGGAGACGTCCTCCGGTGCCTCGGAATGAAGTCGGACGCAGCGTCGGATGGGTCGGGGGCGGGGAGGGCGACAGAGACGACGGAGGGCGTGTATTCGGATGCGGGCAGCGGGACTTTCGTAGGATGCTCGGGCCCGAGGTCTTCCTCCACTTGTTCGGGTACTTCTGGCTCCAAAGGCTCTTCCACCGGTACGACGGGAGCTACCTCTTCCTCCGGCGGCTGCTCGTCAAACGCAACCTCGCTCTCCGGCAACGGCACCTCCACCCCTGCACCACTTCCTCCTCCTCGAGCACACCCATCCCCGGCCCCTCGACTTCCTCAGTAGGCGTCATCAACTGGTCCCCGTCCCACTCCAACACCCTCTCCTCTTCCCGCGCAGCCCGCCCCTCCTCCAGTATGAGGCCCACGAGCAGGTTGCCCGCGTCGTCCTCGTCCGGGAGGGTGTCGACGGCCGCGAGCGAGACGAAGGACATGTCGGGCGAGGCTGCGTCTGCGGTCTCGTATGCGCTGCTCGCGGGCGACGCGGGGACGGTCGCGCCCGTGAGCTGGTGCGCGACGTGTGGGTGGGCTGTGCCGCCGTTTCGCGCGTCGGAGGCGTACGACAGGCTTTGCGCGGAGACGCCTGTGTCATCGCTCCGCGCGCCGTTGCCGCCTTGCATTGGCGCGCCATACCCATGCGACTGCGCCTGGGGGACCGCCGCGCGGTATCCGTCTTGCTCGCCCGCCCGCGTCCATTCCCGCGCAGCGTGCGCATCGCGCGTCAGACGCGTCCGAATCGCCGTGGCACGAGTCGCCGAGCAGGCTCGCGCTCGCGGTGCCGCGGAAGGAGAGCGTGGAGGCGACGACGTCCGTGCCCGTGCTGCTCCCGATCTCGAGCAGCGTGCGGTCGCGGCTCGAGAAGCTCGTCAGCGTGTCGCGCGTCTCGGTCGTGCCCGTGCCCGTGCGGGTCTCGGTCCTGCTCTCCGCGCTATCCGTCGTGGTGTGTGTTTGTGTGTGTGTCCGCGTAGAGGGGTTGGAGTCGGACACCGAGACCTCGCTGCGCGCCGCGCGCGTGCGTTCGCGCCACGTCCCGACCTTGGCGTGCACGGGCGGGCTGCGGCTGCGCGGCCCCGCGAGCGCCTCGCCCGTCAGCTGCGCCTGCACGTCGGGGAGCGGCGCGGCGCGCTTGCGCCGGGGCGACGAGGAGATGTAGATCGTGCTGCGCGAGCCGAATTGGGAGCGCGCGCCGCTCGTGTGCACGTCGGACGAGATCTGCAGGTCCGAGGAGGAGAGGAGCGTGCCGTCGTCTGAGGAGATTGTGGAGTGCGTGGGCGAGGCGGGCCTGGGAGCCGCGTCTTGGAGGGAGGACGCGACGGAGATGTTGCCGTTGAACACCGTTCTGCGACACGTAAGTAGTGAATAAACGCGTGCAGACGAGAGAGGGAAGGACACTCACTGGATGGCATCGAACCACGCGACCATTTCCGCGCGCGTCTCGCTGCCGAGCCGTTCGAGGCTGTCACTATACCCGAGCTCGAACGTCATCAACCTTCTCCGCCCGTCGGCGCCGTCCACCCAGACGTCGCGCTCCTGGCCGTTCGGGCGCACGGTCCGCACCTCGACGCACGACAGCAGGTCGAGGCGCACCTCCGCGAGCAGGCCGGAGGGCTCGGTCCAGCGCAGGACGAGCATGGACGGGTAGAGCGCCGCGGTGCCGCGTTCCCAGGTGTATGGCGGGAGACGGTGCACGTTGAGGTACCATAACGGGGCCGTGTATATCGGCTGGTGAGAAACGCGTCAGATCTGAATAGGATAGGAGACGGTGTATACAAAAGCGTACTGCATCGGTCTGTTCCTCGACATCAAACGCCATCTCTTCCTCTTCCTCTTCTTGCTCTTCGTCTTCACTTTCCGGCGAGCGGCGCAGCGCGCGAGAGGTCTCGCCCCTTCCAACACTTCTCGCACGCTCCTTCCCCTTCTCCCTCCTACTCGGGCTCCGTCTACTCGACAACGCAGAGCGCCCCGAGGCACTCGGCGTCCTACTTCTTCTCCCACCTCTGCTCCGGCTCCTTGCTACTCTTGACGGCGAGGTCCTGGACGAGCGCGAATACGTCGACGGCGTGTACGCCGACCGCGACCCAGAAAGGCCGACGAAGCCCGTCAGCGCGC
Source organism: Terana coerulea (assembly GCA_024811115.1). Classification (NCBI taxonomy): domain Eukaryota; kingdom Fungi; phylum Basidiomycota; class Agaricomycetes; order Polyporales; family Phanerochaetaceae; genus Terana; species Terana coerulea. The sequence goes on from JAKOGH010000144.1 coordinate 115,894, forward strand.
CGAGGATCCCCTGGCCGCTGCTGTACGTGCTCCCGGTCTGGCTGCGCGTGTACCCCGCGCTCGACGCGCTCACGGCGCTCTTGTCCGGGCTCGCCGAACGCGTCTTCGTCGGGCTCGCCGAGCGGTTTCGTGTGTCTGAGGAGCCGTACGACCAGCCCGAGACGTCTGAGGCGCGTGCGCGCGCCGAGCGAACCCGTCCAGCCGGTGCGGCTGAGGGCGAGCGCGCCGGGGACGGCGGGCATGCTAGATATTGCAGAGGGCGGCTTCACGGGGACGCGGGGCGCGGCGGGAGCGAGGGCACGGAGGCGCCGCGCGTGTGCGAGGGGCCTTGGCCGGGCACGGGCGAGGCGCGGCCCTCGAAGAGCGCGATGAGCTCGCCGGTCGTGCGGCGCGAGGACGACGTCGCCGAGGTGCTGGTGGTGAGCAGCGTAGAAAGCGTCTGTGAGTTGGTTGTGATTTCTTGGGAGGACGTGGGTGTGAGGCGGGAGGCGGTGGGCGTGCTGTCGGAAGTGTAGGTTCGTGAGTGGGAGTTGGAGTGCGAGGGCGTGCTGAGGGGCGTGAAGGTGCCGTTCGTGAAGCTTTGGGTAGGGGTATTGTTGTATGGGTCCGTGGCGGAGCGGGTGTGGTAGGTCTCTTCGCTTGCAGGTCGGTGGTGGTACGTGCGCGAAGAGGTCGAAGTGTGGTCGTCCATAAGCGTCGTGGTGCCCTCTTGCACGTCGTCCTCGAGCACAGACGCCTCGTCGCTTACGCAAGACGAGCTTGCGCTATGATCTGCACCGTAGTTAGTACACGCGCACAGCTAAAACGAGCAGACGTACTTCTGCGGGACGATGTGCCCGGCCAAAGCGAGGTGAGGGCGGTGGTGGTGAAGGTGGAGAAGGAGGCGGTGCCAAAGATGGGCGACTGAGGCCCTACGGTGGACTCTGGGTAGCTGGAATCGGTCGCCTCAGACCTGTAGGGCATCTCTCGGTCGTAAAGTCGTGACAATCCAAGCTAAAGCGAGGGCTTGTAATGAGCCAATATAACAAGGTTTCGGCGTCCTCCGGGGTCCTCCCGAGTATTTCTGGGCGCTGCAGGTGTCGTGGTCGTCGCGGGAGTCGTTGGTGGGGCACAGAGAGGGCCAGGACGGCTCGGACGCGGTGGCTGCTGTCGGTGACAGTGATGGAGGCGAACTTGGTTCGACTTCAGCATAGGCGCCAAACAGAACTCGTGTCGCGTGCCTCTCCAGATCCACGTGATCGTGTCTATTTGCACTTTGTTTGGCCCCAACCGGATCTCAATCTTCATGCTCTGGTACTTGTCTACTCTGCAGGCTCTGCAGAGCTCCAGAACCGGAGGCACTTCCCATGTGGTCAGTAATTTGACCGCTTTCTTTCATTGCTGGTAGCTGCTACTGGTATTTGCTTGGTATCTGTCCAGGAACGCTAGTACTTGAGTACTACGAAAAGTGAGCACCCCTCGCAACGACTCTGTCCGAGGAATGCTAACGTCGCGCTCTGCTGTAGGCGTCCTCTCGGCCTTGTGCAAAGTCGTACACGATGTACTACTCAATAAGTGACGTGCTCATGCAGACGGCGCGCGCCCGTCGCCTCACATAAAACTATGCGGTCGGACGTCCTTACGGGCAAATCCTTCCCAGCTCCCGCCACCCGGAAGGTTGTCTTGAGAGTTGGTCTCCATGCACGATGATACTACGGCAACATACGTTCTATGTGCTTTCGATAAGACGATGCCATTCTGACACCATCTTCCAATCCCGATCCTACTGGTGTGTGCGTTCCCTTGAACACACTGCAGTACCCTTACGGGGACCACCTTTAGACCTTCTTCAACAGTATCAGATTACGAGTGTAGTCAACTGTTATCTCGCCGAGCTCTTGCATGCGGAATCGCTTCTACGCTCGGAAGAATCTCTATAACTGGATGCTCATGAACTTGTTGGTCACATCATATTGACTGTCGTCGGGCGCTGCAAGTTATAACAAGCAGACATCTACGACGGAGTGTCGCTGAGGTATGCCCGTCACCCATTAATTACTGTGTTTTGACCCTGGGCTTCATCCCCGTCCATCAAATAATCATGATACTTGTATTATGGGCAATGCGATGGTCAGATTCTGGTGGAAAAGCAAAGGTAGTATGACAGCTTCCTGACTGAGAGGTGATACACAGATGGTTGCGATGCAGCAGACTAACATATAGCAGCCTATACTGCTAAATCTTCCACTAACAGCCAGCCCATCAATCCTGTCTACCACCTACGTACTTTCGTTTTGGCTGGTGCAGACCATGATTGGCCTTCGCTACCTTCGAAACTCGCGCATCGTGAGAAACGGGAGTCTATCATCGGGAGAGGTGCAAGCGCCGCAGATAGTGCATTCGCAAGCGCCACAGACAGTGAATCCGCAATTATCTTCCTAACTTCTCGTTCACCCCTTCCAATACTCCCTTCTTCCATTTCACTTCCGCCATTATTTACTAGCACAAGCTCTCCTGCTCCCAGTCCCGGGTCTACGTTTTCCAACGTCGTTTTCAACTGGAATGTCTACTACGAACTTGGATATTATCAGTAGTATGGTGAGTAATATTAATACTTGGGCCATACGTTCAGCCTTCATTCACAGGTGTTATAAAAGGGGCTGGAAACGTTGACCCTCGCGACTAGACCGGCACAGAAAACGTCTGTATTGGCTCCCATACCAGTTTTGGCGAGCCGTACAGTCTGCTTTGGGGGCAGTTCAGAGCAATTTCCTCATCTTGTTTCCTGTAGACTGTGCCAGTAGCTGAGAGCAGTGAGACAACGAGCTCAGCAGCAATTAACCCCGAGCAGCACTGTGAGTGCTGAAGGTTTGCGATATTTATTGAAGTGAAAACTGACATTTCGCAATCCTTTCAAGGCATTCTCGATGGTATCTTTCGTTACTGCAGTGGTCACTGCGTCTGGCTTGACTGCCAGCGTATCAGCGGTGCAGTTCAAGTCCCCATCTGTGTCACTTACGGTCTCACAATCCACAGTGACGATGAACCGTTCTGTGCCTTCTAAGGCTCAGCCGCCTCTGTTAGCACTCATAGCCTCCCTGGCTGCGGTTGGCGCCGTCCTATTGATTATTTTGCTGGTTTTATTCTGGCGACACATGAAGCAGCTGCAGAGACAAACGTCTCAGGGCCATTCAGGTGTGTGCACATAATCTACCTTCCAGGAGGGCTCGATTGAACTGAACTCAATTTCATGTGAATTGGCACCAGCGTTGGACACGAGCGTCGCAGCTGAAAATCTCATACGCCGGGCGTTCGCACAAAGTTTGCAGCAGCAACTCCACGGCCGGCCACACTCCCTCGCCAGTTCCCGTGCGCCCGAACATCCTGCGATGATAAAGATGGGAGCTTCGATGAACAGCCTCGAGGCATTACACCATTCGTGCTCGGACAGGAGCAAATAGACCCTGGAAGCCTGTCGAGGGAAAGAGTTGTGGAAGGATCAGTGGGGCAGGACGTTGCAATTATAGAGCGTGGAGATGGGACCACGGATCTAGAGCCACCTGTCAGTCCAGAGACAGTTAACTCCCATGAAGATACCGAGGTTTCCCATGCTGGCACACTTCCACCTCCATATGCAGAGTACTACTAGAGTACAGTGAACAGAACATGCAGTAAATTCTTAAGCTTACTCTCTCCCCACCAATGGTGCCGCAGAACGGTCTGGGGATCGGATGCATTGTAGCAGTAGGACGTCGGCACACTTCCTATTGCAGAACATGTAAGCTGTCTCGTCTGGAAGATACTCATGCTTACGGGGCATATCATTCTAGTGGTCTGACTCACAACAAAGCACTGGAAGGTTGGGTGTAACATAGCAACAAACTCCGTACAGTACATCAACTTAACAAGGCATCTGCCAGCACTCAAAAATTCGACCATTGGCCATTCCACGGCCTGCTGGTGCCTAAGCCACCAGTCGCGTTGCCAGCATTAATGAATGGGCCCCAAGTGGTAGCATCTTCAAATCGGCCACAGTTGTCCACACTGGTGAGTACGAGATGAGCCTTCTGCATTGGCATGGCTTTGAACTAAGACGTACTCGTATTCATTGCATTCGCTACATTTATCTGGGCCGAAGCTCGAGATCGTCTTGTTCCAATCCCCGCCGAGCTTGATGCATTCACCGATAGGCTGCATGGCATAGCCGCACTTTCCGCTCCAGTTAATGTTCTCACATGTGTACACACCGCCAACTGCGCGTTTTGTGCATTTGTCCTGGCGTGAACCCGCGGTAGACACAAGATGTGATATGTAAAAGCGCACCTGGAGGCTTATCCCGTTGGCGGGGCCTACAGAGGCACCGATAGCATTGATGGGGAGGGTCACGCCATCTCAGCCCACATTGTACTTCAAAATTCCAATCATCTCTGAGTATCGCCGCAGAAGGAGACACGGAGGTTGCTATGACCAAAATACGACTGTAGCAACCATATACGAGAGTTTATGCATCGTGCGTGTTGTGGTGTGTGAGTATTAATCAGAGACGGGGCAAAATCTGCTATAGAGGTAAAGAGTCAACGGCGCCTTTTATACGGCTTCAGGAACAATCTACCACTCGACGCCAGCGCTCAGCCGAAGTTCTGCCAGTAGGCGGTCGATGGGGTACGAGTGCTCCGACGTTTCACGTACAGTAATCACTTTAAATCAGTGCCGGACCGACATGCTGTATCACTGGAAGCGTCAAAAGCGATGAAAGTGTTTACCGGGAGATGTGCGGCGACCGTTTTATAGGCAACCTTGAAGACATGCGCGAAGAGAATGAACACTCTGTGGGAGGGCCATGATGTGGAGTGTCTCTTCGCGTTCTACAGAAATAATTCCTGGGTGATATATGATAGGCGACCTGCAGCGCTGCTCAACGCGAGTTTCAACAGGGATGTCACCGATGGTCGGGCTGTGCGTGGACAAAGTCACGACCCGCGGAAGTCGTAGCGAGAGGGCGCTGAGATGTGTTACCACGGCAACGGCCGCGCAGGTTTTGTATGTGTTAGGATCCAAAGTTGCCAGTGCTGCTTGCCTTGTCTCGACATCGTTGCCTAAGATGAGTAACGCGGCCCACAAAGAATTGCAAGATGGACGCCAAAGTCGGATGTTGGTGTTACAGGGATATTAGAAGGAGCAATTTGTCGGCTGGGAGCAGATGTTTGGCTCTGTTAGGTTTTGGAAGCTGTCGGTTACCACTCTTGGTAAGGCGCTCTGCAAAGCATAGACAGCGTGAGGTACGACTCACTTGCCAACCATCACTACTACCGCCATCAGACCACCACCATTCCCCACTGCTTGCTGGAACAAAATCGCAAGATGAAGCATCGAGAGGATCAACTTGCTTATCAGCTTGCTTGCATGATTAGGGTGATGGTAAGACCCTCGATCTCTGTCTCTTTGGATGAATATGAGACTCATTCCCGTTCTCTAGCTAAGCTCCCTTCAACAACGTCTGCGCGTGCTATTGGCATAAGCATATGGATCCTTGGTGTAGCAAGAGGTGGCAGGGGAAACTGCTCTTTGGAACAAGACTCACTGCGCGTCAAGGCTGAAGAGTACAAAATCATCGCCATCGACAAGCCACGCAGCGTCCTACAGGCGGACCATCTCGACAAGATTCTTCTCGTAACCCCTGAGCAGCCCATCATCAAGTATCTCCCACCAACCGGCTCGATCACAGACTGCAAGCATAATGCTAACGCTTTCGCCGTTCCCGTCTCTTCATCCTCACTGGCATCCCGGGCGTTCTGGCCAGACGGCGAGCTGGATCTTCATGAAGATACTCGACATTTTGAGCGAGAAGCTGAGATAGTTGGCAGGGTATGTATGTGGTGGACGACTAAGCAAACCTTGGTGCATACTGTGTTTTTGTAGGCTGCTTCCACAGCTCATGTTGGCATTGACACCAGTTCTACCCTGAATGTCTCAGGTTGCCATTCGATTCTCAAGTTATTTGGGGACTCCTTTGACTCTGAATTCTCGCATATCAACAACTCACCTCGCAGACGATATCTTCATCCTGTGCAGCTCTACGCACAAATCACTTAAAGCGTTTCTCGTGAACGACAAGATTAGCTTCGACGACATTTCAAACTCCCCCCGTAGAGTGTAGCACGATTCGCATTTCCACTAGCTACAACCCCCGCCGTGCGCTCATGGACACCCAAGTTCATCAGTCTACGGCATATCGTACTTTCTACCGTAGGTCTGTCCTGCACGCCCCACGTTCGATAAGCTAACACCAACCTCCATATCTCTCATCTGCAGGTTTGTTTATGGTGCTTAATCTCATGCGCTCCCTACCGCGATGCTTAGTTTCAGATTCACTCCAGCAGCCACCCAGCTCCTCACAATCCCTCCCCACACATTCACCGGTGACGTCACCCAATGCCCGGCATGCTACAACTACATCCTCATCTGCGTGTTAACAGCTATCCTGACGGTCCTCTTCGGCCGTACTCTCAGACCGCACGAAAGTTCGCTTTCCCTTTATCCTCATGGGCCACGCCATATGTCTCCCAGGCGTCTGCATCCAGATCTCGGACGCTTCCCTTGCATGGCAGACCATGCTGATAATTGTGAATACGTTATGACCTCACAGCCGCAGCAAGCTCTGCCCAATCAAGCGGCCAACCAATCTCCGAGGCAGAAGCAGCACTCGGTCGGGCGCTTCGGAAGAAACACGAACGTCCACATTGGAGGGTGGCTCTACCTTACGATTGGCAAGCCACATTGCGGTCTTCTACTCGCTACACCCAACGGACACGCCCGCCGTTCCCGCGATACCCGTGAGCTCGGAGAAAGTATTGCCTCGGGCCAAAGCGAATGCCAATGCTCCTTAGGAAGGAGATGCTGGGGACGACTTTGATGCGTGGCGCGAAGGTCCAGATGTCCCGTGGGTCGAGCAAGCGGCCAGAAGCACGTGGAGGCGACAGGAGACGGACGCCGGTGTTCGTCTTGCACAAGGGCTCTCTGTGCCACAAGCCCACAGCCCGGTCGACTTTACGAGGGCTGCCGGGACGTCCGAGGGCAGCATGCTTCCACCGCTGTACGCTGTGTACTAGACTCAGTATCATGCCACGGCCACTTGAGTACGTCCTGTATGCTTATCATTCACTGCCCTCACTGGATATACCCGAGGGAGAGCTCTTCCCTCTCAAGTCTCGATCGGTTCTTATGGAAATTGCGCTGCTTCCACGGATTATCTGCTTCGTGTCTTTGGGTGTTCTTGCGCTGAATATATGCAGAATGACTCTGTGAGAGGCTGCATAATGCTTTCGACTTTTGTATACTCAGTCGTAACGTGTAGAGTGTTCCGTCCAATCAATACACCTGAATATATCGGGCACAAACGTACTGCCATTATGATGACAATCTGCCATAAGAGTCGCTGAGACTGCTGGTCGACACCCTGTTATCGTTAGAACTCTGCACGGCGGGCGAGTATGCATATCACCGCACAAAGGGTCCCGCGATAGATGGGTGGGGTGGGACTGATTCACCTGAACTGCAAGAAATGACTCGACCTGGGAACTCAGTTAAATTTTGCGAGCACATACCCACTCCGCCACGTCTTCTACCCAGCGTTCATTGCGAATCTGACTGTGAAAACTTGGCATCATTGCTGCGCTATTATTAATAACACGGCGGTCCCTGAGATACGGAACAGAACCACGTTGTCTTTAGAAGGTGGCAGAGCGGCCTAGATCATGTGCAGATATCACGAGAACGCTGTGTTCATATTGTACGCGACCTGCCTTAGACTCGATTCTGGGGCATGGGAGCAGGCAAGTCCCTCTGCGATGTGTGGCGGAGGCGTTGGGGCGGCGCTGGCACTTGTTTAGCCCTTTGGTAACGCTGTTGGTAAGGTCAGGATTGCGGCTGTACTTAATGTGCTTGAACGGTGTTTGCCAACTTCATCTATGTATTGGAGCCATAATGCTCTTTGGCAGGCTGGCCGTTATGCCTGTAGTGAGTGGAGCCTGGGCCGAATCATGGAGGCATTACGGGTGGGAGCCCTAGCATAGCCGAAGCCACAAGGCAAAAATGTTTCTTCGCACATCCTTGGCTCGGCCTCGTTTTTCAGTCACTTCTGGATATTGAGGATCTGATATGGCGGCGCTGGCTTTCATGAATAGCAAGCGCCTACCTGATGTCGGAGGCGGAATTCAGTGTTTGCACATGTTAGGATCCAAAGCCAAAGCTTGCCAAATACAGAACAACAGGTCCTGGGCTCGCGTACGTTGGTCTCAACGGCGAGCTCGGCATTGTTGACGCTACTCCTACATTGCTACTACTGCACTCTTCTGCAATGTCGCAACCGGAAATATTTCAGGCTGAAGATACACTCGTGAGCCACTATGACAGGCTTTGGCGAAGCTTGAATATTGACTTTGGTGCGATGAGAGATATCATTGCCTCCCATTTCGAGTCACCGTGCGACGAAGGAGAACCTCTCAGTCAGCGGACAGTATGCGCGAGCATTTCTATTCACCCTTCAGGATGGCACGAAGCTCGTCGCTCGTCTCATCCTGCCAGTTCGGAGTCCATCAAGACTGAAGCGGAGGTGGCGGCGATGGTCTCCGTCCGAGGTATGTGGCGACGTTTGCTGAGGACGCAAAGCTCAATGATCGTACTTTGCAGCTCGAACTTCGACACCTGTGCCCAAGGTACACCTGTTCTGTAGCACTCGCCACAATCCTGTTGGCATTGAGTGGATCGTCATAGAGCACTTGCTGGGCGAACAGTTCTCAGAGTGTTTTTATGACCTCAGCTACCCTCGAAGGCTGAGACCGGACATCAGCTGGCGAGCATGCTGTTTCAGCTGTTCTCTATCACCTCGACACATTGGCGGAAGTCTTCTGGAAGACTGTACAATTTGCAAGGACCAGTGGCCACCTCGCTTTGGTCAGAAAAGGTCGATCCTGAAGCACGTATACGTGCTCACCTCGCCTTCGAGAGTCAGCACGGAGTCTGGCGATGTTGTTTTAGGCCCACTCAATGACATTGCGCTGCTGGACCACGAATTCCCTCGTCCCCGCCGAGTCGTCGGGACCATTTCCCACAGAACGCCAGTTTGTGAAAGGGCTCGCTTACCGTGATATCCCTCCGGCACGCGCAGAGGAAGACATTGAGCGCTGGCCCTCACGGCAAGGCATTGGAGGTCTACGATATTGTCGCGCGCTGTATGACAGCGAAGCCAAGTTGGCGTCGCCTAGAGTTCACTTCGCACATGGCGATTTCAGCGGACGCAACATTCTCTCGACTGGGAAACCGGCCACGTCACCGGGCGTTGTCGACTGGGAGATGGCTGGTTTCCGGCCGGCGTATCTGGCAGCCGTAGCTCCGGCATGGTTTGACGATGACTACCTACGTTTCCTTATGTCGAGCTACCAGGAGTCTCGAGAGGGATTCGAGGGCGAAAGCTGCGAAGATGCTCTGCTGCGTCAGTCCTTTCGCGAGCATTTGCACTCGTACAACCCCTCGCTACTACGCCATAACCGAGAGGGGCGTGGAGCTACGAGCATTCAGTTATGCGGTGGGAGAGCCAATGCCAGGGAATACCATGCAGTGGTTAGAGAAGTATGAGGCGCAAGAGTGGGATATTTCAACGAGAGGCCCGTTTCCGTATGACTCTGATGCCTGGTTCAAAGATTTCACTTCGGCGTGGTGCAGGTGCGTTGTTCATTTCATGAAGGCGGATAACAACGCTAATAATTTCTTAGTCAATTCGCGGAAGAGGCGTGCAGAAAACACTGCCTGTTAATGTTAACCGTACATATTTGTCGCGAATGGAAAATATAGTGCATTGAATTTCCCGCGAGATGGAGGGATGCGTCGTACTGTGATTCTCACAACGGACGCATTAATGAGTATGAGCGCATCATCGACGACATGCTTCCATTGTACTTCCCCAAACTGGGGAACTTCAGTGAGTGGTATCGACGATCACAAGATGAGCAACAAATCAATCAGAGCCCTAGGACACTCCAGTTGGTGGTATTTGTGGAGTCATTTATCGACGCTAGTCCGCTTTAAGGGATGCATCTCCGGCCGGATCCGAGGGTTATACGGTGGAACACGTGTGAGTTCCACCCCCATGTCATTGTCGCGAGGGTGCCTGACAGCAATCTGATCAGACTTCCCTCCCGGATACATATATGGTTCCTCATATCCCCTAATATCACGGTGTCTCGCAAAAATTGGACAAGAAGTCCAGAGGGCTGTGAAAGTGGCGACGGAGGACCCCGAGGTAAGCATCTCAGCACATTAAAAGGCTGCATAAACAGGGCGAAGTCGTCCACCCACTTCACCTCTATCCTTCAACACTTGCTTACTCCCACCCCTCCCCGATGAGCCAAGGCCACTATAAACAGCATTGCTCTGTCGCAGGGTGCAAGGCCTATAAAGACACCTGCACGGACCATTAGGTTGATTGCTGGGGCATTGGAGAACCAGGGTCAGACTATGCTCACCTTGGCACACGAAGTCCTCGTCAACACACTGTGTGGTATGAGGTGCAAAAATGGTACACGGTGCCAATTGATTGAGTACATGTTACTACCGAGGTCAAGTCTTTGAGTCTGACGACTCCATGTGCATCAGAGAACCGTGACGGCAAGATGGTTACGCGTCAATACAGAGTCGTTGAGATCACTGCAGAGCGTCCAGTAAGTCTGCAATCATTTTAAAGCGCAATTTCTGATTCTTATCCAGCCGTCGTCCATTTTCCATGCACATCATCAACGACGAGCAAGTATGTGGCGCGTGGGTTTGAACGGAGGTTTAAGGATTGGATAGCCTGGATTGACGGTGGACCGTGGCTGAATAATGGTTGAAACGTTTGGTGAATTGGAATGGATCCCGCTGTGGAGATGGTATCGGGTTGGGGACTGGTTAGTGACAGCGAACAAGTGGGGCGACGGTAGTGGAAGAGTGGCCACGTAGGTATCTGAAACAGAGTAATTAGCTTATAATTTGACCCTTCTTACCGGAACACAGCGCGCGAACGAGGGAGACACCGGAAGCGGTAACTCGGGCGCCGTGCACAGGAGCGAAACTTGAAGAACAAGCGGTTAGCTCGATGAACGGAAATACGTGACTCACTTATCTCGTAGCCGACTCGTTGCCGACGGACTATATCTCAGGGAAACGACGGCGATGCGAAGTGATGCTTTTGTGGGGAAACAAAGATGATTCCTCGAGACGTGAGGATGCCCTTTATATAATACACTGAAACATCCCGCTACCGTTCTCTCGGTCAGGAGTTCACTTCGGAAACGCTGCGAAACTGAGAAAGAAGAACATACTGGCGCCAAGACGTCCGAGAATGGAATGAGACCTAGTTCTGGATGCGGCATGTTGCAAAACCGTTGGCGCCGGGGGAAAGACACGCCGGTTCCTTTAGCTATGTCATGCTCAGACGGGCAATGACTCAGGGCTGGCGTAGAGACAGTGACACGGCTTATTTGCGTGTGCAAACCGCTGCCCTCGGAGTGCGAGCACGGTCACTGTCCTGGCGTAGGCCCCTACGTCCCGCTCTTCCCACGATCACGGCCGTCGGTCCCGTCGTTGTCCGCGAGAGATACAAGTGCATGAGAGAGAGGAGGAGGAATGAAAGAATGAATAAAAGAGTGATTAAAGAAACATTCACGATGCCTAGGGCTTCCTGAGCCGTCAAGCGAGGCGATTCGCGTGTGTGGTTCGAAATGCGAGTAGACGCGGACGAAAGCGGTCGTGGTGAGCGTCGAGGGCCCCGCCTGCCTAGTCGGGAATAATCGAATTTATGAGCTTTTCGTGCCTGCGCTAATCTCTACCACCACACCGCTTGTTGGCTTGAATAAAAACAATGACGATTTCTTCATGTGCTGAACCCTTATATCAACTTCGAAGGTGTCCGATGACGGCACGGAATCCAGTTGCATGACTGGCGTGTCCAGAGTATCATTCAACAAACTTACGCCCGTTGCCACGCATTCTAGTGCTGCACGCCAGTGCGCCGATACTCAATCCCCCATAATTCTCCCAATCTTATGCCAGGTGTAAGTATGGGGGACGGCGACGCTGCCAGTGTTTGTACTTGTTAGGTTCAGGAGCTCCTGCCTTCTTTTTCGAGCAACTACGCCCTTGCCCCGTCTTCAGCTCATCTGCGTCCTCATCGCCGAAGTTTCTACCATCGCAAAGCCTCACGCATAAACTAGGATAAAAATCATCTATTATGAAGTAGCCGTCGTTCTCGAGTAACCACAATGACTGTCGTCATAATCATCCTCTCATGCGTGTGCATGTCGACTTTAAAACGGAAAGAGATACTATGAACTACCGGAAGCCTTCGTAAACCGCAACAAAAACAGGGCGCAAGATAAAGATCACTTCCGGTAGGTATGCGCAACTCTTTGTCCATTTCCGTGCTCGTGATGTACGTGGCGGGGCAATGGCGGGTCGGCTAACTCGAACCTTGCGAGAGTAAGCAAACTGTTCCGTGGCGACTGAGACATCCCATCACTCATCATTCGAATGAGCGCAAAGCTGTATACCAGCTACTATACAAAAGGGACCGTGTCCAGAGCGCTGACCCTGCGGGAAAACCTAGTGATGTACTGTACATTAATGACCTGACAGGGTGTCACACATCACAGGGGGTCCCGCCCTGTCCGCTATCCCGGATTCTTGTCACCGGTCAAAGAGGGGTCCACCGGTTTGTGACAGATAAGTCCTTACCCCCAATTTTCGAGCCTGCGGCGCAATAAGCCTTCTTTCCCACTTAACGCTCTCGAACGGCATATTTATGGTAGATGCTGCACAATAACAGCCAAATAACAGTGAGCAAACACCAAACTTGGCTTCAGATAGCCTGCTCACCACCGGTCTTTGGAAGCATGTCACAGGCCCTCGACCCTGCCGCCGCTTCATCCCGGGATCGTTGCAAAAATGTCACAGTCACAACCGGCCCCTGTCAGGTCATTAATGTACAGTACCTCGCTCGTTGGCTGCGCGGCATGAGAACGACTCGGAAGTGGCGGAGGTACTGGATGTGAAACGTTCCAAGGGGTTGGCAAGCATCAAAGAACTTGAATGTACATCTTCTAGGTGCGAGGGCGTGACACAGTCCGGCGTGTCAGAGCAGTGTTCGTGGAGTGCAAGAGCGTGCTGACGCTGTGAAGGTTAGTGAAGCGCTGTCTCAGCAAGTGGAGACAGAGGAATGCTGTGGAACACACGAAGGAGGTCTTTCCTCGTGGATTTTTGGTGGTACGTGCACAAGGGCGTCGAGTGTGGTCATCCACGAGCATAGTTCGTCCATAGCTGGAACGGTACCCCCTTACAATGTGTTCCCAACAAAGGCTTTGTCTGGCACGCACAACAGGGCCATGCTATAGTATACTTCTTAGTCAGTGCGCAGATACAGCGGAGTATAGTCCACGTACCTTGCAAGCCACGATGGCCTGTTAAAGCGGGGTAAGTGCAGTGGTGGTAAAGGTGGTGCCGAGGATAGGCAACTGGGATCCGACGATGGATGCTGGTCGCATAGACTCGATTACATCCAGAAGTCTTCAGAGCATCACTTTGTTGCAAATTGTGATAAAGCCGGTGGTTCATCAGGTAAAAGAGTCAAGCACTGACGCCTGACAGCTCGAAGCAGGGGCACAGTAGCCTAGCGGTCTTTGTGCCGTGAGGTCTGTGTCCTTGGGCGAGGTTATAGCCGCTCTAAAGGCTGGTGTTCGAGTCCTCCCTTAGTAAAGGAGGTGCGAAAGATAATTATGGAAACTCGACCCACACGTGGCAGCATTGTTAATCTACGTTCGTGATACAAGCCCTCCCTTAGTAAAGGAGGTGCAAAAGAAGGCTACAGAAGCTTGTGTCACCTTTCCAATTTGGGCTGTTCACTCTAAGGCACTGGGCTGCACTTGGGTTAACTGGCAGAATTCCCACAGAGTGCTGGAACAGTTCGAAGCCCGAAAGGGTCCGAAAAGATAGGGGTCGATAAGAAAGGGCATAGTTCGATAACAAGCCGACGTGAATTGACAGGCCACCCTCTTCCCTGATAACCCAATTGGGGACGTTAGTCACGGGTAAACATCACTCCTGGACTCTATGATCTGGGTCACCGTGGCAAAGACAGAGACTGAGGACATATTGGGAATCTGCGCCTGATGGCATCAGCAAACCATATGCCGAGGAACGAGAGCTGGAAAAACCCTGGGCTAGGGTTTAAGTGAAACACACGATGATCCAGGAAGGGTAACCTCCTGAGTAGTGTGACACCCAGTGAGCCGTGGCGAAATGGGCTAGTTCTCCGTCTCCTGCCCAGAGGTCTAAATCCTCTGCTCGGTCCGGGAATTGTTCGGGCTTAAGTTGATACCCAGTGACACATGTTGGCTAAGTTGAGTGACATGTGGTGGGCCTCGCAAGAAAACCCTCTGTACTGGCCACCACCACCTCGGTAGACGCCCCACCTACTCGTTTCCTCTGCAGCTTCAATCGACCCCACCCCTTTTCTTTCTTAGGTTTCTTTTCACCTCACTTACGGCGGGGCTCACTGTGCGAGTCAGTAAGTACAAAAACGAGGGCCGTCTGGCTCGATCGCGCCCCTGGGGCACCTTTCATAAGGGATCAAAGGCGGAAACGCCGTCTGATCCCCCATTTCTGGCACGCCAGTGCGAACCATGACCTATGCCGACCTTGCATCGGCAAGGGAGGGACATACTGGGGCTCAGGCCCTGGTCACTGTCTCGCCCACTGTTTACCTCACGGGGCCCCACCTGTAAATCTTAAGAAATTGACAATATATTTGTTGATATCGATGGATAACCGAGAACCCCGCGCATGGCTGCCGCCTGTGGGGTGTGTCAGTCGCAAGGACCGAGAACTTCGCCCGGCGAGGTCTGGGCACCCATGCATAATTCTGAGAGCTTGCACAGAACTCTGTTAGATGAAGGGAAAGTGTTGCGAGTATCAGGCGGAGCACCGCCGGCACCGTACCACTGGATCTCAAAATCTGTATGGACTCAGAACCCCGAAGTCTGAGCACATGCCCACCCCAGCAGAGCGAAGTGCTCCGGCACTCCAGCTCACTACAAGCTTCCCTCCCACAAGCACTGGTGTGGAGGAAACCCCTCAGTCCGGCGTTTATATAAAACGGACCAACATAAAGGAGAGAGGCGGACCCATGTTCAGCACCAGACTGAACTCGAGCTCTGCCACCTCAGCCCTCACATCACCATGTCTCAGACCGGAAGAAGGAGCAGGCTGTGGACACGTCCACCCCTGTGACCAACACGTCCTCCTCGTCGAGGAGGCGCCCTGAAGCTGTCCTCAGTCCTGCAGCGCGCAAGGACAAAGGAAGGGCAAGCCGGCTGGCGCCGTGAGTGTCATCCTTGCGCATGCACTGGCAGAACTAACTACCCTGCAGACGCAGGGAAGGTCGGGGACAATGGTCCTAAGTATTCCTTCCAGGACTTCCTCAAGTCGGAAATCCTGGCCGGGTCCATCTGCAAGGGCGCTTAGACTGGGCGCGTTGGATGGAAGAGGAGGAGTTCCTCTTCCCCACCAACGACAAGGAGTGGGAGGCCGAGTCAGAATTTCTGATCGGCCTCTCCCAGGCCCTCCAAGGCCTTGAGCGCATCCAACGGAAGCGCCGCCACGAGGTATGTATGCAGTACCACGCATACAGACTAAAGTATCTCACACCCGAACCCTTCTCAGGCAGGAAGCCGCGAGGAGAGAACCGGGAGCGCGAGGACGCCGAGGAATTCGCGAAGGACCTGCTCCTTCTAGCGCGAGGACTAATCTGTAGTATTACAAATAATGCATTTTGGTTACGCCCAACGTGCTAAACATGTATAATCGCGACCGTCGGTGTGAGGCAGCGAGACCAAACAAGTTGTGGTATAAATACCTGACAACGAACAGTCACAAGGGCAAGACACTGAACTCGTTCAGCGCATCCCTCTCCTCGTAACTCTTTGCATCCAAAGCATCTCATCTGCTATGTCTCAGACCAGCGGCAACACCTCCAGGGCCCGGCTAACACCGGCCCAGAAATAAAGCGCCCGGCATGGTAAGTGGTCACAAGGCCACCTTCCATGCTCACGCAACTCACAAAGTTCCTAAGGAGCGGACCGGGTCTAAGCGCCCCCCGCACCGAGAGTGCTCCCTCCGGCTCCAGGGCACCCTGAGTACAGCTTGACGATCTTCTCCGGCGAGAAGATCTACCAGAAGCCTTCTCGCCGACTTCGTCGAGCCGAAGAAGTTCTTCGCAGAGCTTGAGACCAAGGATCGGATTGGTACCCCCATGTGGGAGAATATCCTTCCGAACTCCGCTTAACCTCACCATGTGCCTGCATGGTGTGGGCACCATCGTCGACGGCAACAAGTACAACATTTCCAGCTCCATAGCGCTCTGGAACAAGACGGACCTGGTGGATCGAACCACCGAGCCCATCGAGTTCGCAAGCGCCTCCGCAAGCTATCTCTGGCCTGGGACGAGATTGTCTCCGGCGTCCAGGAGATCAGCGGCAGGAAGATCCCGGCCATCCGGGTCAATTCCAAGATTGACGCCTACACCTCGCAGTAGGCGGTAGGCGAGACGGCCGCCAAAGTCCTCGGCGACCCCTCGTTTGGCGCGCTCTGTGCCAACACTCGCGAGGCCCGCAAGGGCATCGACGAAGCTTTGCAAGTCCATGGAGACTCTCTCCGTGAACGCTAAGCAGGGCTTCAACAACGTCGCCGACAAGGTCGACAAGGTCGCCTCAGCCATCAAAGCGTGCCCGCTCCGGCCGCCTCCCGCCTCCCCAGCTTCATGATGCCGACCGCATCGTCAGCCGCGAAGCAGACTGCCTCCCCCTCAGAGGGAGAAGGGCCGCCCGCAGAAGCAGGGCAAGCCCGTTCCGGCGAGTACGGCCGGAAGGCCCGTGCTGAAGGTCGCCGCTGCCGAAGGGCAAGAAGCGCGCCACCACCCCTCTCCCCCGGAGGCCGGATCTTCTAAGAAGGCCCGTGTCTCCACTCTCCTCCGGTCGTCACAGACTGGAACCACGTTGCAGGTGCCGCGGGGCTCATGGCCTCCGTCGGGCGACACTCAGATGAGCTTGAGGCCGCTGCAAAGCTCGCGAAAGATCATCCCGGTCCGAGTCGACCTAGGAGGCCCCAGCCACAGTCATGCGGCCCCCGCTCCTGCCCCCACCCCCGTCTCCACGGCCGGAGGCCCAAGCCAGTCCGCTTCGGACTCGTGACGCTGGCGTGGCTGCGAAAGCGCCCGCCAGCGGTAGGCAGTCGCGCCCTGAACCCTGGTCTGCAAGGACAGAAGGGTAAGGGGCACGGCGTCCAGCATGTCATCCCCTGGGAGGGCCGGTCCAGAGAAATCCGGATCGACCTCTTGGAGGCACTCACCACCTCGGATCCCGCCACCAACATCCGCATGCGAGTGGAGCGGGTCCAGACTGACCTCGCCAAGGTCAACGACAACGGGTACCAGGTCCTCGAGATCGAGAAGGTCGAGGGGCACCCGAACCAGCTGCAGTGGTACGTCCGCCCAGGTCCCATCCGTCCGCGATCCTTGTCAGCGGCGTTCAACCAGTCTATGACCGAGGACACTGAGTTCTGGGGGATGAGGACGAGAAGCACTCGGGCTGCATGCTCGAGGCCCACCGTACCCAAGTCTGCTTGTACAACGTGATGTGCATGGACGTGAAGTCCGGCACTAAGATGGCTCTGGCCCGAGTTCATCAGGAGATGCCGAACACGTGGCCGGAGTTGGCATCCATAGTTGAGCACCCGGAGTATGCTCCGAAGGCTCATATGATGAACGGGAAGGTGGACGGATCTGCGATGTTCGTCTTCACCATCCGCTGACACGGATCAGGGCATGGCCTGAAGAATGTTGTCGGGAAACTCCCCAAGCGGGAGTTCCTCGGCAACAAGCGCTGCTACTTCGGCATGTACCGTCAGAAGGAGCGTGTAGACTTCTGCATGCACTGCTTTGCTTGGCGGCACTCGGCATCCCTGATGCCAGTCCAAGTTCAACAAGCGGTGTAATGTCTGCTCGCTCCCTCAGAGCGCCGGACCCGCACAACCGTCATTGCACGTGCTGCAAGCCCTATCGCCTTGGCAAGGGCCTCGCGCTCATCCGTGCCCGCTGAAGCACGACCAGAGCCACCTCTTCTGCAAGGAACTGTAACTGCACAGGTCATGGCCCGACGTCGCCCTCGTGCCCGATGAGGAAGCACACGCAGAAAAAGGAGTGGTTCGAGAACCCCCAGAACTATGCCCGGGTAGCGCTTCGATGACGCTGCCCTCGAAAAAGCTTCAAGAATGCGGGCTGGGGCCAGTCGGGCCTCGACACGCATCTCTCGCGAAGCAGGCGAAGAGGAACAAGTGCAAGTCTGGACCGAGCGGTCCAGGCGCGGGCCCTAGTTCTTCCGGGAAGGAGGAGGAGTGGAGTGCGAGCCCGGCTTCCGAGTCCACTGATGACGAGGGAAATATCCACATGGCCGCGTAGGCCGCATGTATAGTAATAATAGCGCATACACAATTGACAGCATCCTGCACCTGGGCTCTTTCTTCTGCGAACACGCGGTAGATGTCCTGGACTGTGCGATCTGTGAGAACCGAGCATCAGACTCCTCAACCAAGCCTGACCAGCCACCGAACCTATCCCTCGCAAGTACCCTCAGCAACGAGAACACGAATTAACTCCTAGGGACCTGTTTGACCATAACGGCGTCCCCATCTCTCCTGCTCTAAGTTACGTAACTGTGCCTGAGGAGCATATGCTTAACTTTGAGGAACTACCTCCTGTCACCAACGACGACGGGAGGGAATTTGACATTGCACTGCCCTTAGACATAAAAGCGGTCCGACGCGAGGCAGATGCAGCGATGCGTAACAGCGTATGCCCTGCCCCAGAACCTCGGGCACCCCGTGTGACCATCGAGGACATCGATGGCTCCGCATTCTCGAAGAGCCATGGCACGCATGGGAAGGAATGGATACAGATAAGGATGGGAACGACATTCCCATAACCCATAATCTGGACGTGAAGGACTGGCACTGTATCTCTGTGAACATGCAGAAGTCCAGACCCAACCAGGGCAACGTGCCGAAAACTTCCTAGATCATGATCTTATCATGATCCAGAACCTTCTGGAGCATCTCCAAAAGAGTAGCCTCTGGGAAATCCAAGGACGGGAAGTCATCAAGACACCGTCCACCATGTAAACTTCATATGTCTCGGCGCTGCCAAAGGGTGCAGAGCGGTCACATACGTAAACAAAAAGTGGGCACACTACAGCCCCGCCTTCACCATTGCCAGGCATGCGGGGATGTTGTGTGCGCCACTCAACGGTTGAGGGAAGTCATGAACTTCCTCAACGTATACAATGATTCAAAGTCCCACGCAGCGGTCAAGTGGCTTGAAAGCCACGCCGTGGAACTTTCGAAGTCGTGACCATGTGCGGAGATTTTAATATCCGGCACATGAAATGGGATGAGCGTGAGCAGCCAGATTACGATCCGTCGCGAAAGCTTGACAACAAGACTAAACGGTTCGGTGACATTCTCATCGAAGCCGCAGAAGTCAACATTCGGACTGTCTTTGCTGAACGACTGCAAAGCGGAGGGCCACCGACTTGGATCTTTGCTGGCAAGGATTACGAGAGGCGGCCCGGAGTACTCGACCTAGTATGGTGCCGAGAGGCCAATGCTACGGATGAGTACATTAGAGTCAGAGGGGCGGACCGGCACATGTCCGATCACTGCCTACTGGAATTCTCTGTGCGGGTCAAAGCCGTAAGAGAACCGAAACCCACGATTCTTCACGGATCAAAAGACAGCCGGAAATACTAGCGAGGGCGTTCGGAAGCACGTGTGCAATATACCGTATGCGGGGCTGAGAGAAGTCAACGAGAAGAAGGGTCGGAGCATCCATACCACTGACAAATTCTCACAGCAGGACATAGATGGCGTCTTTGACAAATTCTATGCGGCAATGTGCAAGCAGTGGGATGATGTGGCCAAGTGCCCAAATCCTAGCGCTAAAAGTAAGTCGTGGTGGAACCATCAGTGTTCTGCCGCGCGAGACAAAGCTGGGGCCAAGAGCAACCTGCGCAAGCAGCGCGACCTAGCCAAGGCATTGCAAGCGAGGGTGGACCGGGCGATAACTTCGCTCCAGGCCCTCACGGACCTAACCAATGCGCTGGAACAATGCAAGTTCTGGGCGTGAGGAAGTTCATGAGTCTGAGAACCAGCAACACGCCGACTCTCAGAAACACCAAATGCGGCCATTTTGAAACCAAAATGGGCGCCATGCATCAGAGTAAGGTTTGGGATGCTGCTGCGTGGACCAAACCACGGAAGCAAAGTACCAACCAAAGCATCAAGGACAGTGACGGTAACCCCGTCTCCGAACCCGCCAAATTGGCAGAAGTCCTTCAGGACCAATTCACTAAGCGAGCGCGTAAGCCCGCATTGGCAGAGGGCATAACGTTTATCGATTATGCCTACAAAGAGAGTCGAGAACGGCAGTACCTGCCGATCTCCGTGGCCAAAGTGGAGGAAGTGCTCAGAGACACGAGCAACTTCTCCGCTTCCAGGCCCCGACCATGTGTCATGGTTCTGGCTAAGAAGATCATCCTCGAACCTAACGAGGATGAGAAAACAAGGGAAGATAAGTCCACGTTCACCGAGCGTGATACGGACGAAGTCTGTTCTAGACATGATAACATGGTTCTTTGGCGCGTGTATCGCGTCTCGGAGTCATGCCCACCAAACTCAAGGAATCACGCACCGTCGTCATTCCCAAACCTAACAAGCTGGACTACTCCGTAGCCAAGGCGTACTGCCCGACAGTTCTTCCGAACTGTCTTGAAACTGCTTGAGAAATGCATTGCCAAGCGCATGCAATTCGAATGTCAAAAGTACGGAGTATTGCATCCCTCCCAGTTTGGGGGAGCAATGCAGCGAAGTACAACTGATGCGGGTGTCTGCTTCACACACAACATCAAAGAAGGCTGGAACCAAGATCTGGAGAGCTCTGTCCTCCTTATGGACATCTCACAGTTCTTCCTGTCCGCGGATCACGCTGACGCTTCATGTACATTCTCAAGCACGCAGGGTTCTCGTCACTCCTATGCAAGTTCTTCGAGTCCTATCTCGTAGGACGGCAGACATCGTTCCTGATCAATGGCATCGTCACGGATCCGGTTGACTTTTCCGTCGGAGTGGGTCAGGGCTCAGCGCTCTCACCCATCCCTGACAAACATATACATTGCGCCTGCCATCTTTAGCACAATTAAGGCGCTTGGAGCTAAAAACACCGCCACCATCGGTATAACGCTTCAGTTCTACGTAAATGATGGCCTTATCCACGCAGTCACCAGACCATCTGAACTTCGGAAAGGGAAACCCAACTGGAGATTAACAACCTGAAAATCAGGAAAGTCCTGATGATTATGCTATCCAGGCTGTTCACCCTCGGACTCCAGTTCGAAGAGGACAAGCTGGAGCTCATGCACTTCCGTGGAAATAGACACCCGTGGAAATGGAAGGACTCCGGCAAGGAGCCTAGCCCTCTCAGCCCACCACTCGCATTCAAAATTGCATCCGGGTGGCTGGTGCTGCGCGGCAAGCGCGGCAAATTAGTGATGATAAATCTCGACCGTCAGTACGCGATTGGGCCGGCAAGGAGATTAACATCAAACCTAGACCTTTCATGAGATACCTTGGGTTCATGCTGGACCCAAAACTCTCGTGGAAGCACCACATAGAGTTTTACTGCAACAAAGGAGTAAGCACCATCGCGGTGCTCGAATGCTTGGCACTTCGAGCGAGGGGCTCTCACCCATCCACAAACGGAGACTTTACATCTCCAACGTCATTCCTGTGATCCTCTACGGAGCATAGCTATGGTGGTCCCCGTACATGCGGAGTAACCACAAAATATATGAGGCAATCCAAAGGGTCCAGAACGTAGCAATACGATGGATCACAGTGCCTTCAAAACCACCCCTGTAGGAGAGATGGGAATGTTTGCAGGACTGCTTCCCATCAAGCAGCTCGTAACAAAACAAATGAAGAAGGCCTGCATTCGTGCGCTGCACTCTTCCAGAAAGCCACCCTATCCTTGCACACATGAGCGAGAGAAAGGTGGTAAGCGAGAAAGTGGTCTGGGCCACGCTCCACTCAGGACGTGTGAGACCAACCACCAAAAAGGCTAAGAAGCGTTTCAAGCAAATGCCCATTGATCACATCGAGACCCTCATAGAGCTCTCGCATGAGGACAGATTGCTGCTCTCTGACCAGAGCATGCCAGGTAATCGCATCTGGGATCTCAAAGATCTTAACAACCCGGCCACTATGGACGGACCTGATGACACCATCATTCAGATCTACGGACTGACCGGAGTGAACTGGAACGACAAATAGCCCAGGCTCATTCCCAAGAAGGGTGCTCCAGGGTTCAGTGAGTGGTATGAGCAGTTTGCAGAATTGCAAATGCAAGCAGCCGCCAAGGACGACAACATGATCCTGTTCATGGACGGATCAATGCTGAAAGACAAGCAGACAGGCGTGCCCTCCACCGAAGCGGCGTACCGGCTACTTGATCTAAAGGGAAGCACCGCCCGGCCCCTTACGATGCCGACGTCCTAGCACAGCATAAGCGGCTCTGCGGCCAGGTGACTGTATTTGACGCCGAGATGCAAGCCCTATATCGGGGCATTATCCGTGCCATGAAAGAGTCAGATGATGGCTTCTATCAGGCAATCAAACACGGGAACTAGACTACCATGTGTGGGCTAAACTCCTGAGAATAAAGAGAAACTATACGTACCCCTCGGAGTATCGCAAGAGGGGCTACAAGTATGAATCTCTTACCATATTTGTGGACAACAGGGCGGCAGGTATTGCCATCCTAAAAGCTAAAAACGATTCCAGTCAAATGGAGTCAATCGGCGCGTGCAAAGCGCTACAGTGATACGCTGGTAAGCGCCTGAGCGCGAAAACCCCAGAAATTGCCTTTTTGTCACTACGCTCTACGATTGCTCTAGGACCCCAGACACCATCCCTGAAGCCCTGAGCCATTGACGTCTCCGAACTACTCTCCCGAGATATCTTGTAACGGCGCCCCTCCGTCACGTCAGTGCCAGAGCCTGTGCAGTCCCTTGCAACAGGCAGTGCAGTCACCAGTCCGAAAGATGCGGGCCACATCAGCCCGGCGAGCTCCTGCCCTGGACTTAGGCACGTACCTAACTACGACCAAGACAGCGACACTGCGTTGTGCGCCACCCCACAAGTCTTTCCCGCCAGGCGCACGGACGTGCCTGACCGGTCCCGCACCGTGTTTCATAGGTGCTCAGTGCCTGTGTGGCGCACGGCATATCCTTGGTTAGTATATCCTGACTCGGTCTTTCCTTATCTGTACCACTTTGTATCCAAACCACTCCTTTATTCTCTCTCGGACGCGGTCCATTAGCTCTGGCTATTAGGTACCGAGCCCGTATAAATACTCTGTACATACTTTCTGCAAATACAAGTTACCGTTCCCCTCTTCACGCTTCCCGCTACGCGTTAAGACTACAAGCACATCAGTGCTTCTTAGGTATCCCACTCTTGTCTAGTACTCGTCTCGCTTGCTGGCCGTGCGGTCTGACTCAACGTTGGAGTCTTGCCTCGGTCCTCTCGTACGTCGTCCCCGAAGTCTCTCAGCTTCAGTGCTCTCTCTGTCCCCGTTACAGACCTCGCTCCGACTGTTACCTCTCCGAGGTCTTCGGTCCCCGACTCCTGCTGGCACTTCAGCCGCAGAGTTGAAGTGATGTCCCCACTCACACATAAAACCGCTCCCGACTCGGTGCTTTGGCCCAAGCCCGCTGTCTGTTGGGTTAGGGTTAGGTGATCGCACCCGAGGGCGTAGTGCAGCGTATCAGCGGGAATGGCTCGATCAGAACCGGTTCCCAATCGCCGACTTGCAGTTGTGTGGCAGCCGTCCCATTATCATATGGAATATGTCACAGACTTGCACTCAGAGGCCGATGCGGTTGACAACCTCACTAAAGAGGGTGCCGAAATGAATCAGCCCACGTATACGTCAGCAGTCAGTGGTGAAACAGAGGCTTTCCCAGCATGCCATACTAAGCTGGAAAGCCGAGATGAAAAAACATCAAGTACTGAGGGAGCAATCTCCTGGTCGAGAAGGATGAGCATGCTCTCTTCTCAAACATGCCTAAGCGTCATTGGGGGCTGAGGAACTTCGGGAACAAAACGAAGTTCTACTCTAGATTAACGTGCTTCATCACGGGCCACTTCACGGGGAGTTCCGAATGAAGCACAGCAAGTGGGAAACCGACAGTGATGGTGTGAGCAAATGGACGCCCAAACCCGGGCCGTTGTATTGCCCATGCAACACTGATCACCCGAAGTTTGAGACACGACGGCACATCCTCTATGAGTGTCCGTTCTGGATCAGACTTCACAAACCTCCTCGGGCTGTACCCGAGCAGGAACGGCTAGAATTGATCGCTGCGGGAAGCAGCTTCACTTGCAAAATAAGGAGAACCGCCTAGACATGGCGGATATTGCCATATTCCTATACCTCAATCCGTTGGTCGCGAATGTTTGAGTGGGGCGACCTCATACAGGACGCCATTGATCAGCACAGAGACATCCACACAGGTGTCTGGTGGCGAAACATTGACTCTTGGGACCGCGAGGATGAATTCATCCGACAGGTAACAATTGAGCGCAAACAGCGCTTCAAGTGGGCGGCATCAACGCCACGGCCTAAACGGTGGAAAGGCTACCATCAAAACCTTCGGATGGCATGAATTTGTCACGTTCGAAGAGGGAGAGGAGCCCAGAGCAGAATCAACAGACACCCCCTCCGCTTCTATTCGGAGAAGGAGGAAGTGTCATCCAGCATGCTGCGTGGCAGTGGGCATCTGATCACCCGGATGACCCCTTTTCCACTTGCATCACAAGTGGCTGCGCTGTCGTATTGACGGCCGGATCAGCACGTCGTCAAAAGAAGTTCTACCTCCACGACGCGAGTCGGAAGATAAGTGGATACAGGGAGAGAGACAAGGACGAAGTCCCGTCGCAACCACAAAGATAATATTGAACGTGTCACACAGCCACAGAGCATGTACACAGACATCATGGGAAGGGAGATCTTCTCCCTCTACAAACGCGCTCAGTGACGGGAAGAAATACCGGAAGGCCAAAGAGCGCGAGGGACGGGAGGACCCCGGCCCATAGCGCTGACCGCTTCGAGACCACCTGTACCGCCTCTGGCTGGGTGCAAACTCGTGTCGTGTCTGTGCAATCAAACTCTCACCTTAGCTTCTACCGGGCCGGCGCGCATCTGCATTATCACTTGTGTGGCGACATGCTTTGCGCTTATCGCGCTCGCGCTTTCTTGCCGGAAGGCTCTGTGAACCGGGGTGACTCCTGCAGGGATCGGATGTCCGTAAACTCGGGCCGACTTACGAGCAGAAGGGGAGGAATCCTCTTACTGCGACTGAGGGAGCTCGTGAAAGGCCTACCCTTTTCTTAAAACTGACTGGACTAGTTTCTTCAAAGCCGCGCCCACGCCTAGGTATCACATGTGTAGCATAGGGCATGTTCTCTGTACTTTAAATACAATTTGGAGTAAAAATAAAAATAAAATAAAAAGACAGCCCTGACGCCGACTGACGAGTACTGATAAAGAATTAGACGCCTGTGTTCGAGCCCCATAGGAGCCATGTTCCTTTAGTATTTTTTAATTTACCATTATTCTACGTTGTCTCAGTGCCGAAACTAAAGTATGCACCATGATTCTGACATCCCTAATGCTTGTAGATTGCTTGAGGAAGCCCAAACTTGCGAGAGGTGCTGAACAGGTCTGAGAGCTCGACGAGCCGGCTGAGACTGACGCTGATGGCCTGACGAGCCCTGATAAAGCTTTATCAGGGCTCGTCAGCGCCTCCACGGTTTTGCTGATAACTTATGGCTAAAGCGAAAGCGCCGTACTCGAGCGAATGTAGCAGGTTTTCAACTTCATCGTCTAGGGATCCTCAAGGGCCTTTCTAAGCACAGTGGTGAGCAATCCCTGCAAGTGGTGGCTACCCTCGGTGGTAGATGCGAACTTCGTTCGACTTCCACCGAGACGCCCGAAATCGCGCGCCTCTCTAGATCCACGTGATCATGTCTATTTGCATATTGTTTGGTCATCGCCGCATCTCGAGCTTCACTAGTGACGACCGTGTTGCACGCTTTCAAGCCCCAGCCCTCCATGTCCAATCTACTCGCTGCTTACTGACATGCACCCAATTTTAAGCCCAGGGCACCGTGCCACAACAATGAATAAACGTGAGATGCCTGCGTAGCAATCTGTAACTTTAGGCACGCTTCTGGCGAGTTGCGTCGAGCTGAGGTTTAAGAAAATACGTCAACGAAGCACTGCACTCATAGAAGCTGAGTATATGCATTGACTTTCTACGTCATATGAATGTAACTGACGCTCTTAGTATATGGAGATATTCAGGCCCAACTCTATCTACACGTTTCTGGTATCCTGAGAGGCGGTATCCATGGCTGATGATTCCACGCCAGCTCCTTTGACACGGACGCCAATGCCATCTCCTATCATCTCTGAATCCCGATCCGACTGGTGCGGGTGTCCTCCTCGTGATGCTGCATCTCCTTACTTAGAGCGGTCTCACAGCCTTCGCTGGCATTATCAAACTATGTGCGTCGTGTTACGGACAGAGTTATTTCTTTTATTTCGAACGATTAGCAATATTGGCTCGGTTCGTGACTCATGACTCACCTCGCCCTATGCCCTATGACTCAGCCAGCGCAGCGTACCCTGCGCCCTGCCCAGACTCATCTACTAGTCTCAATACTAGTACGGATACGTAGTATGCTCTTCACGCCACCCTCTTGTACAGTAGTATAAAGATCGACCAGTCAAGGCCTCATAGCCTTAACTGCGATCTCTTTGTTTATTAACATCGATATCTCTGGTCAGTCTCTGCGTGCTAGAGGGAAACCTCCGTAATAGCCCTCAGAGTCGCATTGAGCGCCCAGCTCATTGCACAACGACCTTGGTCTTAACATTAGATCGCAGTTTCGAACCGACCGACTCTTTTGAGTCTAAGTCACCCAGAACCCACCGAACGGCCAACTACTTAACTAGTTATCCCGAAACTCCAACCCTGGTCCTGTAACAAGGACAAGGGCTCATCGAACCACCACGGCAGACGCCAACGGAATTGTGTGTACGCTCCGTACACACCGATTTCATCTGAAATCAGGAACAGACGTCAACTTTGCAACCGACACAGGAATCCTACAATTCTGCTGACGAAAACCCCTGCAAGAACCGAAACACACCAGACAAGAAAACGATCCAACCTACCGAAGGTTACGAACCGTGTACCAGAGGTCAACACCAGACCCCACAAACCATCTCATCTTCCACATCCGATTCCAATCCCCCAGATCCTGTCAACCCCAATTTCATCGTCAACCAAACTGACGAACCCTTCACCGTCTTCATCAACCAAGTTGAAGTAACATTCGAACATTTCCTTGAGTGCCTAGACAAACAAATCGAATTCTACACTCTAACTTGGGATCCCACCGAGCAAAAAAGCCAGGAAATATCGAACGGAAGTAGTGAAGAAACAAGGAATGGCACAGACAATGGAAACAAGGATGGCCCAGAAGTTTGGCGGATGTAGATCAAGGGATACAGGAAATCAAGGCTGCGATCACGGCAAATTCAACCTCGACGGGAACAACCATGAAGAAATCCTCGAAAGCAACTAAACTGAGGACCCCAGATGAGTTTGACGGCTCAGAAAAACACGTCAAGGAATTCAAAAGAGATTGTCACCTCTATTTTGAAGCATACCCCACCGACTTCACTTTCGCGAAAGGAAAGAATCATCTTCGCCCTCTCCTATATGACGAAAGGATCAGCCAAATCTTGGGCAGATCTGAAACTCGACAAATACGGAGATAAAGGATATCCCGGCACCCTTGCCGAATTTTGGGATGATTTCGACAAAATCTTTGTCCAATGCGATGATATCTCGAACGCTTTAAGGAAAATCAAACGCTTTAAAAACAGATCCGAATGAGATAAGAAAGACACTGTCAGGGAAACAGTGATCAAATTCAGACACCTCGCGTTACAGCTCAAAGGCAGCGACACCGACGCCCAGCTCATCCGGAGCTTCAAGAAATGCATCCCCGTCGACATGAAAAACCAAATTTGCCTCAGCTCAGCGGTGAAACCAACCACGCTATCAGCCTGGTACGATTCAGTGATTAAATTCATCGAAGACGACGACGACGAAGACGACAAACGTCATCGATCGCACAAATCAAGATAGGGACGAGAACGCGATGGACGTAGATGCGATTAGAACTAAAGAGGAAAGGCAGGAGGCCAGGAAGAAGGGCCTATGCTACAACTGTGGAGGTAAGGGGCATCTTGCTAAGGATTGCCCAACCAAAAGGAAGAAACCCTCCGACCAAGACAATGGAAAGAAGCCGAAGCCGTGCACTACGGTGCGTAGGGCCACCGTTGTTACGAACGACAACTCTAGTGACGAGGAGTCGGAGGACTCTGACAAAGAAGACGAGGACGGAGAAATGGTCATTCGCAACCTCATCAGCTCGCTTTCCAAGAAGCAGCGCAAGAACCTCGCCAAAGGGCTGGAAAGGATTTTTCCTAAAGGAGCCTGCCTCGACGTCAGCTCCTGTTCGCATCTCCACCTACTCTGTACTTATAGCGGAAATGAATGCAATGTCTATGCGCATCCCTATAACGTTGAAAGGAGAGAGAATCGTCGAAACACTCGCCCTCGTAGACTGCGGGAGCGGGAGGAACATTCATATCTGAGAAAATGGTGAAGAAACTCAAGCTCAAGTCATGAAAACTCGAGCGAACCATTGCGGTGTTTAACGTCGACGGCACTCTAAACCGTCAACGCATCACACGAGGTAGAAATACCTATGACGGTTGGAGGCCGCACCATTCGAACAAACTTCCTCGTCACGAACTTGGGCAGAGAGGAAGTCATCCTTGGCATCACTTGGCTCAAGGATAGAAACCCTGCCATTAACTGGAAGGATGGACGCCTCCAGTTTGGAAAACGAGTCTCAGTAGAAGTACTACCCGACGAGGACGATCGAAGGATTAACAAGCTGTCGTCAGAAGACCCTAAAATCTTACCGACCAGCCGATGAACCAACGATTAATTTCGCTCAATTACAAGCAGTCGACCTCATGACACCTGGAGAATTGGAAGAAGGCGATATCCTATATTCCTACCAGGAGAGAAGAAACTCACAGCGGTAACCTGGACGGAAGACATAAACCCCATAGCTACGCGAGCACTATGGATCAATGCTAAAGTCAACCCGGCAATGGAATTCGCGCAGAAAGCCAATACTTAGACGACAACTCAAGTACCGGAAAAATACCGAGTACGCGTCGGTGTTTGAGAAAAAAGGCCTCCGAACGATTCCCAGAATCCCGTCCATACGATCACGCCATCGACCTCAAGGATGATTTTGTACCAAAAGATTGCAAAGTGTACCCGTTGTCACCTCTGGAACAGGAGAAACTCAAGGAGTTTTAGAGGAAAACCTTCGTAAAGGATACATTCGACCATCGAAATCCCCATGGCATCACCATTCTTCTTTGTAGGCAAGAAAGACGGGTCACTAAGACCATGCCAAGACTACCGATACCTTAACGAAGGAACAGTCAAGAATAAATATCCGCTACCTCTCATTGGCGAACTCATCGACAAACTCCAAGGATCCGCGATTTTTACCAAGCTCGATCTCAGAGCTGGGTACAACAACATCAGGATTAAGGATGGTGATCAATGGAAGGGCGTTTAAAACCAATCAAGGGTTGTTCGAACCAAATGGTTATGTTTTTTAGCATGTGCAACTCACGGCAACCTTCCAGGCGATGATGGACCACATATTCCGCTGACGAAGTCGATGAAGGATAGTTAACTATCTACATGGACGATATGATGCTTCGCTCCGAAGATGAAGAACAACGCGCCAGAGCGAACCAAGCGAGTACTGAAGAAATTAGGCGATAACAATCTCTATTGCAAACTCGAGAAATGCGCATTCGGCGTCGAAGAAGTAGACTTCCTAGGAGTAATCATCCGGCATAATAAAGTCCTTATGGGCCAGGGCGAAAATTCAGGGAATAATTGACTGGCCGGCACTACCGCGGTAAAACAAGTCACGAGCCTTTCTCGGATTTGGCAATTTCTACAGACGCTTCATCAGTCACTTTTCCGACCTCGCGCGGCCCTTAAACGAGCTCACTAGAAAAGGGATAGCTTGGAATTGGTCAACAGAATGCCAGAAAGCCTTGAAACCTTGAAACAACGGTTCACCTCGTCACAGTCCTCATATTACCCGACACGTCTAAACCCTTCCTCATCGAGTCAGAGCGCATCTAAATTCGCGACGGGAGGGGTACTGCGACAACCGGACGAAAGCGGAGATTGGCACCCGAGTGGCATCACCTGTCAAAAGTTTTAATTAACCAGAGCGGAACTACGAAATCTACGACCGTGAACTATTCGGAATAGTACGAGCCCTCGAAGAATGGAGGCATTACATTCGCGGATCTCCCGCATCCGATGCAGTACTCACAGACCACAAGAATCTCGCGTATTTCCGATCCGCTCGACGATTAAACCGAAGACAAGCATGATGGAAACTGTTTTGTCGGACTTTGACATGAAACTCGAATACTGCAAGGTCCCACCCTAGTGCAATCCGACGCGATATCGCGCCTAGGACATCTCGGCGACTCAGATCGCGATAGCGAGGATGAAACACTCCTTCCAAGACGAACTGTTCGCAGACGCGATAGTACTCACGATCATTTATTCACCGGCATCCAGTGGTCCCAGGACATCCGAAGCACAATCACCCGCGGACTATGTCATGGGAGATCAATTCGTATAGCCTAGGAGGCGATGAATCGGGCTCAAAGCAATAGAAGTAGCCGAAGGAAGACAGGAAACCCTTGGGCGCGCAAACAAAGCGGACTGGACCATGCAAAACGGACTACTCATGTTCAATGGCAAATGCTATGTCACCAAGTAACAAAGACCTCCGAACCGATATCACAGACCTATCTGTGAAGCCCAGTCGTGGGACAGGAAAGTACAAAACACTGGAACTTCTACGTCGAGATTACTACTGGCCAGGAATGGCAGCATTTGTAGGACAATTCGTGAAAGGATGCGCTCTTTGTCAGCAAATGAAAGTCAACACACACGCGATTCCACCGTTAACTCCATTGAAACCAGAACATAGGGGACGACCGTTCGCTTTAAGTAACGTCGCGACTTCATCTCGGCACTCCACGAAGCTGAAGGAAAAGACTCGAGTAATGGTGCGTGGTCGACCGCGATGCTACAAAGGGGTAATTTTTATCCCATGTCACAGGGAAATAGATGCTATAGGAGCAGTGAAACTCTACCAAACCCGTCTACAAGCGATTTGGCATGCCCGACAAATTCCTATCAGACAGAGGCCCCCAATTCGCATCAAAGTCATGGAAGAACTCTGGAGACTCCTGGGAGTCAAAGAAGCATGTCCACCGCTATCGTCACGACAGGCGGAGAAACAGAGCGAGTTAACCAAGAACTCGAAACCTACCTTCGCATCTTCGCCGCGCACTACAGAATGGGTAGACTACTTGGCTGATGCTGAATTAGCACACAACAATCGAGAACACTCATGAAACATTCCCCTTCTTCCTGCACGGATCCATCCAAAGCAATTCCCACAGCGTTTGAATCGTCAACCGTCCCTCTAGCCAGATTTGGATGGAAGATCACAGCAAAGCAAAAGAAGAAGCAGCTGCGGCCTCTGACATGGCGGTGCAATTCGCTGATAAGAAAGACACGGGGTCAGTTCAAACCCTTTACCCGAGGTCAGAAGGTCTGGCTTGATCTGAGGAACCTGAACACGGGGTACCGGCCAAAGCTATCGCCAAAACGAGAAGGACCATTCGAAATTAAGAAAGTTCTATCACGTGGTCTATCGGCTGGCCTTTTACCAAAGAGGATGAAATGTCGCGACACCTTCCAACATCCCTGCTGACCCTTATCAGGAGACAGAGCAGCATGGACCTAACTTGAAATCCCACCGCTAGATCTGCGTGGACGGTCAGGGAGATATCACGAAGTCGAAGCCATCCTGAATCATTGAAGGCGAGAACAACACGCAGTATCTCGTCAAGTGGAAAGGGCAGTCCGACGAAGAAAACCAATGGATGACAAAGGACGAGCTTGGGCGGGGCGTCGGAGGTCCTCGCCGAGTATAAGAAGACTCAGCACTTGGCCACCATCCTCATCCTCTCAACATTCCTCTAAACCAACCTGCACTCGAACATGTCATCAGCCCCCCTCGCAATGCTACACTCCAACCCATCGCTAACTGTCAACCGCTGGATTGGCACCGCCAATTCTACCAAGGACTTCACCCTTCCCTCATTTCGAAGTTCGGGACCCGTCCTTGTCGAACGCGAGGAACGGAAACCTCATTCAGTCTCTACTCGAATATTATAGATACGATACTCATATCGACGGAATATTCTCCAGAACTTCAACGAGGACAGTCGTCGCTCGACTACGTCAAGGAGACGAGGCCAAGCAACGAGCACGCAAGCAACGCAGCCGCAAGCAACGCAAGCAACGCAAGCAACGCAGAGAGCCCTCGCGGCGCGTTCGCGAACTCGCGTCCTCTGCGTTCCGACGGAGATGAGCTCTTCTCCGATTTTACTCCTCGTCGTATCCTTATCCACGCCAGAGCCGAAGCACGCCATCTGGATCACTTCCAAAGATGGTCGAGCAACTGGAAGGAAGCTGAGACCGGGCGGCGATGCCTCGAACACCACGCGTCGGTTATAGACCAAACCCTGGAATCCCTACTACGTGTGGGCGGAATCCAGACTTGTGTCCAATTCATTCATCGCGCTATACGCCAGCCCCATCCCAAAGAAGTTCGGCTACGCGTATCACGACCAGTCGCGCAGCCGGAGTCGACGAGCAGCCATATGTTCACTCACTCTCGCGGCTCCATCTCCACTTCACCCAGTTACGTTACACCACCGCCCGCGCACACACCTCTCTCTATCTGGTCGTCACCGTCGCCTCCGTCCTCATCGGAATGGTCGTTGCTGAGCGCTTGGACCGGACACCGTCCGCCATCCACCTACCGCATCTGATCCCCCTCCGGCGCGCTACGACAGTGGCTGAACCCATCGTACGTCGATCACTCCGAACACCGGCAAATAGCCAGACAAATGCTCCGAAATCTATGGCTGCTACTGTGGAAACGGACAGCGACGAGGCGACAACGACTTCCCGAGCATGGACGCACTAACCGCGCAGCAACAGGCTAAGGCCGCGAAACGAAAAGAGAAGGAGGCGGCAGAAGGAAGAGGCAGGAAAAAGCCGATGAAGCGCGAACCGTCCGATGACCAAGACGTTCACCCGGAAGTCATCAAAGCTTTCGATGAACTCATGAAAGTCCTCGGACAACCCGTTCCCTCACCGGCTGCACCCACCAAACGCCAACACCGACACCTCGGATCCAAGTGGACGATCGAAGCCAACGTTCCCAGCCCTCGACCTGCTCACCCGTCACATCCCTCGACCGACATCCACCCCATACCACCACGGCATACCAGGGAGTGCAAAGGAGGAGGAAGGACATGCCTTAGCCAATCGGACGGACCTGGCTCCCCTCGGCGGACACAAGGACATGCGTTACAAAGTCAACCGCATGGGGTCGGGTTCACGTCGGCAACCACGCTGGTAGGCTCGTCATCCACCTCGCCAACATTCCTCGACACACCAGCCGCCGAACACACGTTACCACTCTCATCGGCCCAAACCCAGCGCATGCATGATTTGTGGAGAACAGGGACACTGGGGCGCATGGTGCAACCAATATCGTTGCTGGAAATGCCACCAATACAAGCCCGGTCACTACGCAAAGATTGCCCTCGCAATACACGACTACCGACCTCGCGTCTCCCGATCAAGATACGAGATCCGGCCTACTTCAAGGGGGATACTGGTTGAAGAAAGTCGGGGACTTTCAGACTGGATAGGGGGTAATGTTACGGACAGAGTTATTTCTTTTATTCGAACGATTAGCAATATTGGCTCGGTTCGCGACTCGCGACTCACCTCGCCCTGCCCTATGACTCAGCCAGCGCAGGTACCTCGCCCTGCCCAGACTCATCTACTAGTCTCAACACTAGTACGGATCGTAGTATGCTTCCCACGCCCCTCTTGTACAGTAGTATAAAGATCGACCAGTCAAGGCCTCATAGCCTTAACTGCGATCTCTTTGTTTATTAACATCGATATCTCTGGTCAGTCTCTGCGTGCTAGAGGAAACCTCCGTAATAGCCCTCAGAGTCGCATTGAGCGCCCAGCTCATTGCGCAACGACCTTTGGTCTTAA
>JAKOGH010000145.1:0-22519 GCA_024811115.1 Terana coerulea
TGACGCAAAGACCAGGGCAGCAACCTACACAAGCGCGATGCCAATGAGTGCAGCACATGCACCACGCTGGTGCCAGCACGTAGAATATGGTGAAGCACAACGTGCACAGACCAACGCTAGTGAGTGTACTCAGATTAGAAGGGGCTAGTGCATGACATAAGGGGCAGGGTAGTGGTATATGTCAGTATATTACTGACAAATACAACACATAGGCAAGTATGGCACCTGGTGTATGGGCTTGTCTGCACAGTATAAGTAGTTTAGTATGTTAGGTAGTTTGTTTTTGTATGTAGATAATCAAACATGGAATATAATATATCAGTCCAGATCGGCAGGGGGATTTCTCAGATGACTAGTCAAGCAGTAGCGGTATTATAGCTGCATGTAAGGAACAAAATAGGACAGTAAGAAACAGAATAGCAGAGAAGTAGTGCTAATTGCCCTAATATATAGAACAATTAAGACAATTAGTGAAGGACCTCACTAATTAGCCTCATTGGCCTTATATATGTATTTATTTAGTTGTGTTACTTTGATGCTTATGTGCAATAAATTAGTGCTTATCAGCAGGCATTAGGTAGAATAGTAGGAGGGGTTTTTTCGGATGATCTAAATGCACTGATGAGGCAGGCAGAAGAGCAGGAAGTCTTGCCATTCAGTAGAGGTCTTCCTGTAATATAGTGTTCATAGTATCATTGTGTGCTACGTTGCACTTTTACTTGCAGTCAAACTCTCCTAGACTGGCAAATCCAAAAAGAACAGAGTAGTGCTTAGGCTCAGCCATCATTTTGATCTCCTGGAATAGCTAGTCATGGATTCTAAGCTTATCTATAGTGGATATAAGCTTTGTAGAAATGAAGCAGAGTCAAAGTCCCAGTTGAGGCAGTTATTACACAGAGGCAAGAGCATACTATTTACCATTTTCAGTTTAAATGCAAATGGTTGTGGCATGCAAGAGCTTGTCACTGTTAGAAGCTGATAGACTGGGAGAGTAAGAGTTTTCTGCTAAAGAGGTGCTAGTGACAGCAGAGCTCGTGATTGTAGTAGGCAGCACTGGTATATGATACTGCTTCCATCTAGCTCTGCTTTAGAATCTCGCACAATACAATGTGCTTCACAAAGCTCAGCATGCTGCCTTTGCCTTCTTGTAGTGCAAATGTCAGTTCACTCTATCCTGGCTCTCTTGCACCTGCACCTTTCTGCTAGGCTCTCTTTAATGCTCTCCACTGATCCTATTACCTAGTGCATGCTCCACTACTACCACAAATACAAAAAAGAGCACTATAAGCCATGCGGGCAATAGCTGAGCTTGTAGTCATTGTAAGAGATGGAGATTGATATAACTTACAAATTTGTCCAGCTCAGTCAAACATAAAGCACATATGTGATGGGGCATTGGAGGACAGCGTAGCTACAAGGCTTTGTGAAACAGGGTGTATAACAAGTAACTGAAGGATAGCAGATACTGCAGATTGAAAACTGGCTGGCGAGACTTTTGCTGGTCTCCACCTAGAGGTTTTGGCTAGAATCCAGCTTTTTGGCAGCAACTTAGTTTCTTTCTAGGTGACAAGCTGGGTTTCAGCCAGATAGTCAGCTGAAAACACCTAGTGGCTTGGTTCCTAGATTAAACAGTAAAGAGCAGGCACTGTGAGCTTAAAAAGCCACTACAGTTACAAACTTAGATAGTGATGATTGTTGATCACCAACAAAAGTGGTGGTAAAGTAGTGCTGGTGAATGTGATGGTAAATATAGCTACACACTGAAACTCTAGCCGAAGTGGTGAAGTTGTCTGCGCTGACACTTTGATGGCACATATTTGAGTGCTTGAAGTGAGACTTATAATGCTGTTAGAACTTCAACACATCACAATGGGGTTCTATCCTCTATTACAATGACCTTCTGGGCTGCATCCTCAATTTACCCCTTCCTTTATACTTTAAGACCACCACCAGTCTATTTCAGCTCACTTACTCCTTCTTGGTTACCCAAGCTTTCAAAGGCTGCTGCTTTGCATTGCATGGTATAAGAATGCCTCCACTTCCATGTCTTTAAGCTTTAAGCTCAAGTATTTAACACAGCTATTCAACACAGCATACTGGAAAAGGCTTCCAAGAGTTATGGATATTATGTAGTATAGCTAAGTTATATTTTTGCTTTAACTCAGAGCAGCTCATCTTATCCATTGTGCACAGTGTTGGCCTCACTACATAATATATGCAGTGTCCCAAGTTAGCATATAGTGCAAATGGTGCTCAGAAAATCTCTGCAGAGAGAATCTAAACGTCAAATGCAAGCCAGAAGTCAGAGGTGTTGAAGGCTGTATATGTGTAGGTTTTGTTGTTTCGATAAGTTGTCACTGACTATGATGAGGTCGGCGCTTACTAGACTAAGTGCTTTGGGGTTCACCTTCTACAAGATGTGATATGTGTAATAGTGGAACAGTAAGTATTTACATGTCAACATTACAGTTAGTGCTAGCCAGCAATATAAGAAGAATATCATGAATATGTGCCAATGCTGAAGAGCTTTCCAAATAGTGCACCCTCACCACTTTGCAGTATACCAACAAGGATTGATGTGCATTCAAGCTAAGTGTGATTCAGCCGGTGTATATGTACTAGAGTTAGACAGCAGCTGTGTTACTGTAGAGTTTTCTGGGGTTCTATATCCATCTCGCTCTACTGGCTTGACAAGCATGCATATATATGAACACTAGAGCTTCTAAGGTGCAAGTGTGCCACTAGCATAAGAGACTGCAGCTTAGTGGCTGACATAAAGACAACTATGTGCAGTCTGCACTGCATGTCCATGTCTTCGCCTCACTAGGAGTCAGGCCAACTGCACACACTAGAAAAGTCAAGGCATGTCTACCAGGTACCATTTAAAATATACAAATGCTGAGAGCAAGACTACTTCTATAAATAGCAGCAGTGGCTGCAGCTTTGCAAGCTGCACCTTAGGGCTTGGTGCTGGGCAAGGCCTTGTGTGCCTTCTAGGCATCACTATGGGTAGACTCTTAGGTGCCGGCATGTCTACCTACACTCATATTGTCACAAATTTCCCTCAGCGCTAGTCTACAGCGCCTAGAGTGTAACATCAAGTCACGGAACACGTTACCCAGTTATCACAACAGCGTTACAAGATGCTGATCAGTTGGCCATGTGACAGACACATGATTATCAGGGATATGCCTCATACAGACACAGGATCATGGACTCAGTTCTGGATTTGTTCTAGACTATGACCTCATTATGAAGTCACTATGACATTGTGTACTGGTAGTGTACAGTAGCTAGATTAGGACATCTAGATAGTGCTGATGTTAGCATGATAGCTAGGTCAGATCTGATAAGGGAGTTAGAGCGGTGGTATGCTCTAAAGCCTTAGTTATGGATCACCTGACTGTATCAGTCAGCACATGGTATTGGAGGTCTTAGATAGTGTTTGGGGTCCCTTTACACATGTATATAAGGAGGCTAGTCCGAGGGCTAACACCTCAGACTCAACAACATTGTTGATTCATATCTTCTCTACTTGTTCTACTCAAAGTCCCCTACTTCTCCTCAACTCCCCAAGCATTCCTAGCAGGTGAGTATTAGAGTTTTGTGATACATATCCATAATAAATCATGGGCCGTAGATATGGGTACTGATGGGTATAGATTTTAATATGAGTTATTATAGGTTGCATGGGTTAGATGGGTTAGATGGGTGCAGGCATATTAAAAGGGCATAGCTAAAATGGAAAGAGATGTAGTGTATATGATAAAGCCTCAGATATATATTACTATCTTTATATAAGTATTTTATACTATTATATAATAAAGTAGTAACTAGTAGCTACACTATTAGCCTAAGTATTGCATATTAGCCAGTAGCTAGAAGTTATTAGCAAAGGCAAACCCTCTATACTTAGAGGGCAATCCTTTACCCTTACCTTTATTCTCTACAATTTCTATCCTCATAGCAAGTGAGGGCTGGAGGTTACCCTTCAAATTCTTGCTCAAACAGGCCAACATGTGGCTTTGAATGTCTTTTCCATTCACCAACTATGTTTTCCTTTTATTTTAGTAGCTTGTATTTGTATAAAATGCACTTACAATGCTTGCAGCCCTGCTTAGCAATGTGTCTGATAATGATTAGCAGATCCTTCATAAGCAAGAGTTAATTCTCCTTTACCCTTGAAAGTTACTCTTACTTCTATCTATTACTACTAGTAGCTAACCATGGGTAGTTGTGGGTGGGTATGGGTACTAATGGGTTTTAGAAGGCATATCCACACCCATACCCATTGCTACTCAACTCATCATCCATGTGGGTTACCCATACCCATGACTATGCCTAGTGCCTTCTGCATCGCACATTGAGTGCTGCTGGAGTGGCTAGTATGTATTCACTAGGTAATGCAATGCAATTGAGTGATCATTATAAAAGTGGGATTGCTAGATTCAAGTGCAAGCCCAAATAGCTATATTAAACATCTGAAAAATGAAACAGTGCTATATAGTGGATATAGCAGCCATAGCAGCTGTACCTACTCCCTCAGTATATAGCGAGCATGTCGCTATGTAGCACACCCGTAGCGGAACTGCTACAGCTGCTATGGGCGCCACACATCAACGTCTGGTGACTCTGATCTGGCCTGCCAACTGCACCCAAATTAGGCTCATGCTCAGGCGTCAGGCGTTGAATGGATCTCAAGCACTCAGTGCTACCTGATAGGGCTGCCGGTCTCAGTGCACCATTTCATACATAGGACAAAGGGAATAGTGAAGAGAATGAATGTGTTCAATAAAATACAAATATTACATCATATTTGATTAGAGAACAGATGAGATACAGCAGATGAGGACATTGGCAGCGGCAGCAGTTGTGAGCTATGTATAACACACCCCATAACCCAGCGTGCAACGCCCCACTCAGGTTGTCCGTGCACATCTGGTGTGTACTCCCAAGTGGCACCATGCTCATTGTGTGGGTTGCATCTGGCATTGAGTCGCGGCACTGGCACATTGCTGCAGCAGTCGGGAGAGATGTTGATGCTTCAGTCATGAGTGAATCCCTGTGAGCAAAAGAGGGACTGGGTGGCAACAAAGGTGATAGATATGCGGAATGGTTGTGCATCTCCTCAAGTGAGATGGGTGGAGCAGTGACGGGTTGCGAGAGAAGGGAATGACCTCATCTACAGGTTTCATTGGGTCAGATATAAGAGAATCAGCCGTATTACACACCTGTAGGCATCCGTTCAATGAGTGCCCTACCTCCAATCAGATAGCCATCCTCTAATCTATACAATCCAGATAAGAACTAGCTCTCTGTTGTTTGAGAGTCCAATAAACCCCCAGCTTCATACTATAGCTTGCACGCAGCATACAAGTCAATATGTGTCATATGTATTCAAGCCAGGCTAAGAAATGTGAGCTTACGCGCTGACTTAGTGTCATAAATTTCCCTCAGCGCTAGTATACAGCGCTTAGAGTGTAACATCAACTCACAGGACATGTTACCCAGTCGTCACAACAGCGTTACAAGATGCTGATCAGTTGGCCATGTGATGAACGCATGGTTATCAGGGATATGCCTTATACAGACATAGGATCATGGACTCAGTTCTGGATTCATTCTAGACTATGACCTCACTATGAGGTCACTATGACATTGTGTACTGGTAGTGTACAGTAGCTAGATTAGGACATCTAGATAGTGTTGATGTTAGCATAATAGCTAGGTCAGATCTGATAAGGGAGTTAGAGCGGCGGTGTGCTCTGAAGCCTTAGTCATGGATCACCTGACTGTATCAGTCAGCACATGGTATTGGAGGTCTTAGATAGTGTCTAGGGTCCCTCTACACATGTATATAAGGAGGCTGGTCTGAGGGCTAGTACCTCAGACTCAACAACATCATTGATTCATATTTCCTCTACTCGCTTTACTCAAAGTCCCCTGCTCTCCCCAACCTCTTCAAGCATTTCTAGCAGGTGAGTATTAGAGTTTTGTGATACTTGGATGCTAGGAGACGTCGGTGACTGCAGCTCCCATGTAGGGGGAATGTCTTAGAGTGAGGTCAACCAGTTGGGCTATGAAGGGTCGTAGTTTTCATCCTCGTCAAGCTTGTGACTGGCCATTGCAAAAAGGCTACTAATCATGAGAGTCAGTGCATGCAAGACTCACAAGAGTTGGGTGGTTTGAGTCACGTACCATAGTGCTAAAACAGTGAAGTCAATCTTGCAGTGGCAGGCCACAAGACAGGCAGGGCCCAGAGAGCATTGTGGGCACCAAATATAAAAGAAATTGAGCCTAGCAGTCCAAGTGATGCCATAGCTTGCTGGTAGTAGCAGATCTGCTACGGTAGCTGGTACAGTAGGGAAGAGGGTACTACAATAGCAGAAAAGTGCTACGAACAACTATATAGCGCCAACACTGCTATCAGCAAGCACACAGCTATGTAGCCATGAGGCGGTTTCGGATGAATGGTGATAGTCATTCTATTGGTGTATTGTACTTTTCAACCATTCCAGATGGCCTTGTGACTGTGATGCTTTTGAACTACTTTAGACAAGCAGCGGATGGTTGCTGTGACCTGTGACACAGACGATCTTTCCTGAATGACCAAGGGCCGTAAATAATGTGAAGAGGTACTATGTTGTGTCAGTTTGTACCAGAAGTACCTGAATATAGCTAATCTACATGCAAAAGTGTGTTTTTGCACAAATTTGACCATACTTGGCACCACAGGCGGAAATTTAGATATGCGCAAACTTGATGTCACAACCAGCGGCGAGGCCTTGTGACCAGTGACACAACCACATGTACTGGCAGTTTGAAGGGCCCTGTGATGCGTGACATCCAGTGTTGAGTCAGATAGACGCTGTAAGCGCTCTGCTCACATCGTCTCTATTGTTCTACAGTTAGCGGACAGGCAAACACAACCAATTTGACGCCGCTGAGAGAGTGAATTTCCCAGACACTGACATTTCATAGAAAGTTGGTTTGACTTCAGAAACGAGCTCTTTGAGGTTATGGGAGCAGAATGTTATGAGCGGAATCTCTTAATTCGGACTTCTGAGAAAAAAGTACCGAAAATTTCGCCGGTACCCAGAAATCATTAATCAAATCACGGGAAAATGCGGAAAATAATCCTCTCGTGAATCTGGGTATGATGCCGTCAAGGACAAAAATTCTATCAAGCCATTAGGGCTACCGGATAGGGTAATTTTGCCCAAAGCACCCACTTTGCATTATCAGAAAGCATCAGAAATGCCTGAAACCGTTGTGATGCTGCTTTCTGTTGCATTGATGCGCAACTTGAGTGTATGTATCAACTCAATTTTGACCTAATGGGGCATCCTTCCCGGCCTCCCAGCACCATAGGGGCGCAGAAATGGGTCAAAAATTTGGCCGGTACCCATTTTCTCATGGGAAAAACTTCGGAAGGGTGCCAATCGACTCCTTTCGTCTTTCCAAGTCTTATTCTGCACTCAGTTTGGCCTAAATAATTCGGGTTGGCGCTCAACAAGGTTGGTCGTGTTTGCTTGTCTGCAACTGTACCAGGTTCTACCATGACGATCCCTATTGTTTATTGTCCTAGTACCTATTTGTGTCTGTTTGTAGTACAGCCACCCTGTATTATATATAAGGCAGCTTTCTGTGCTATACTCTAATAAGACTCTTACAACTCTCAACCCACTAACATGTGTCTCAACCAACCTACAGGTGAGTACCCATCCTAGCTTTCTCTAGGCCTCGGTAGGAGTGTATGCCACTGTATGCTGCACTTCTACATCCGGAGTGGTCAAAAAGTCCACACTCACTATACCTATCGCCAGATGGTGAATTGTCTGAATGCGTGATGGGTAATCGGGGGCCTGGAATAAAATCAGCTGGTGAATCGGACAATGGGTGGGCGATTTTTACTGTGGGGGCTACTACTGCATATAGCGAATGTTACCAACCCGCATGACTCGCATGGTGAAAAACACCTACCCCCAGGCGTACAGTGAGAAGGGAGCAGAGTAGCCGATAATCTTCTTATCAGGGGATAGACGCCGTCAACATCTGATTTCCAGCTGGGCAGCCCGCTGGAGCCCACAGGGCTGCCAAAACGCTGAGATCCAGGATAGTCGCCAGCTGAGTTCCGGAAAGTCGCCAGGTTGGGTTTACCCCCGACGCCGGCTTCCAGTCGGACGTTGTGTGGACACGTAGTGAGGCCAGGATCACGCAAATTGCACTACTGGACCTTCAATATTACCAGAGTTTTAAAAATGCTCAATTTTTAAACTCCTGATGTATCATAGTACAGCCTCCCATTCATCATCCATTCATTACGCCATTCATAATCTATATTATGCCTATGTCCTCTACCTCAAGCACACTTATAAGGAGTGCATTATATGATCGGCCTGTGTGCACATCAACACTCAACTCGTGGGCCAGCACAGACATTGTACTCACGATATCTCTCGTTGAGGCTTGACATGAATAGACTGATGGTTGGTAAGACCAAGAACGCGAGGGAAAGCATTCAGGTTTTTGTGGAGCGTCAGCTGGAAGACAGACGCTCCTCCGTTTCTACATCGCAGTAATAACCAATAAGCACATGAAGGAATAGGTAACCAATGTACGCACCGAGAGATGATGGTCGAGTACGCCAGGAAGAATACCCAGATGCGGTACCAGCGCTCGCCATAAGCCTCAATGACCTTGTCCTTGTTCGACACCCAGTTCTTGTACCAGCGGAAGATAGTGGCACTATAGTGCACGCCGAGAACATCAATGTTCTTGACCTCGAAGCCGGCCTTCTCAACTTGGTTGACAACCCAGCCGAGAGAGCATGACGCATCGGCGCCGGGGAAGATGTACTTGTTCATGAAGAGACCCCTGCAAA
This sequence comes from Terana coerulea, assembly GCA_024811115.1. NCBI lineage: Eukaryota > Fungi > Basidiomycota > Agaricomycetes > Polyporales > Phanerochaetaceae > Terana > Terana coerulea. Next base: position 8,885 of record JAKOGH010000145.1, read on the forward strand.
CGACTATCAGCAACGCGGGAAGAAGTATCAGGTGATGTACACTTGCCAGATCAAATCCTCATATTGCCAGTGAGGGCGAATACCAGCGACTTGGAATACGAAGATACCATCATCATCGAGCAGGTCGTAGACTTGGCGCAGGAAGGATTGGTAACGACGGATACCGACATGCTACAAAATGCACCAGGTTTGTTTCGACAGTGCGACAGCTGATATACGAGTACTCACCTCGGCCATCTCCAAGCTGACAATCTTAGAGTAAGCACCTCTTCCGCCGGGAATGTACCTAGCATCCATGCACAAAATGCGGGCCCGGTCGGGGTCTCCACCCTGCCGCAGTGTCAGTCCGAGGAGATCTGGGCCAACTGAAAGACGCGACTGACGTTGCTCTTGATACGCTCGTTACCGAAAGCGGTCTGGTTCTTGGCGAGGGTGACGCCGGTGACCTGACATCCGTAGTTCTTGTGAGCGAACGCACCGAGTGTTCCCCAGCCGCAACCGATGTCGAGGAGGTGATCTTCGGGTTGCAAGTTCAGCTAAGTATAGATTAAAATGAGTAAGGTCGATTGAACAAAACAGCTACAGTACGTACCTTTTCACAAACCACAGTCAATTTGTTATCCTGGAGTTGTTCGAGAGTCTCCTCAGTGTTCAAGTCACCGATGATGCCCGAGGTGTAGATCATGCGGGGGCCAAGGAACCTGCAAGACGTCCGTCACCTGACCGAAGGCTCATAACTCATTACGCACCATTCGTAGAAGTCATCTCCTCCTAAGATGACACGTGATGTCAGCTCGCGGAAGCAATAATGTGCAACACCACGTACGGTCATAATGGTCGCGGACCTGCTCCTCGTCCTGGGCCTCAGTGTGCTTGATGACCTCCGGGATGAGAGTAAAGAAAACGTATTTGAAGAGTTCCATCGTGAAAATCATCTTGGTCCAGTCATGACGGAGTTCCATCGCATCCAGCACATCGCCTGCGGAACACGCCAAAAGCGTCAGCACGTACGCGCCGCGACGCGTCCAAGAGCGCTACTCACCCTTGAAGTCGATCTTGCCCTCGAAATACGCGTCGTGGAAGATTTGCATCGGTATCTTCTCCTTGCCGTGGTATTTCGCCTTGAGCTCTGCGTCGTGGATCGTAATGTATTCCTCCAAGTTACGTTCGGGCATGATGACCTTCTCGTTTTTGCGCTTGCCGTACATGCTCATCACCGTCCAGTACCCAATCGCTACTGGGGCCCCGAGCAGCAGCAGGAGGAACACATAGGTCTTGAAGCCACCTCGGTTGAACAGCGGGAGCAGACGCTTGACGAACCATGGCACCACAACGATGAGGACGGCGAGGTGGATATTGTTGAAACTGCCATTGCCCTCGTACAGGCCCTCGATAGGCGCATTCTTTATGGCGGGTGTGTTCGTCGTACGAACAGTATGGGTGGGCATCGCGGCGGGGGACGAGACAAGCTGCCAGCGCACTGCAGTGCGAATTTATGCGCGCTCGCGTTGCTGCAAGACTGCTTGGCTGTGTTTGGCAGCGCCTTCCGCCCACGTGGCGAAACGTCCGTCTTGGCGCGTCTAACGCTGCAGTAGCGTGTCCGTCCTTGCGCAGACGCAGGCTCATTTGTACCACCACCCTCACTCTCCTTCACGTCTACCGCACGCCATGGCATACTACAGCAACAACCGGAGCCCGCCGCCGCTTCAGCACCCCGTCCCGACGCACCCTGCCTACATCCCCGAGCCCCCAGTACGCCCGCCTCGCCGCAGGGCTACCAGCGGTACACGAGCTCGCCCCAGCCAGATGGATACGTCCAGGCTGCCCCCGCGGGCGTACCTCTCGGCCGTGCCCCGCAGGCGCCCCAGTCGTATGTTTCACACACCGGGTACCAGCCCGCGCAGGCGCGCCATCCGACGGTGCGAGGACAGGTGCCCGCCCCTGCCCCGGTCCCCGCGGCGCCCGTCGACCTTGCGGCATGGGGCTTCGACGACGCGACAGCGCAGTTTGGGATGCAGCTTGGCCAGACAGCGGTTGCGCGCGGGCAGGACTATGTCCAGAAAAGGGTGCGCCGTGTATCGCTTTGGTTTCAGCGCGAAGTACTCATGGCTCTCGTGTCATGTAACAGCTGGTTGGGTTTATTCCAATAACCGCCATGAAACATCATTTCAAAGTATCGAACAAGTATGTCGTGAAGAAACTAGGAATAGTCTTATTCCCGTGGCGTCATAAGCCGTGGGCTCGTAAGACGTATCGCACAGAGAGCGGGCAGGCAGAATGGCTGCCGCCTCGGGACGACATCAACTCCCCTGATCTATACATTCCAGGTAAGTTTGTTTCTGTAGAGCAATGCACAGCTGTATAACTTCCTATACTTGCAGCAATGGCAATTGTCACCTACATCCTTCTCGCGGCGCTTCATTCTGGCCTCAACTCGCGCTTCCACCCAGAGATCCTCGGCGTATCGCTCTCCAAGGCACTGGGCGTTGTCCTGATGGATTTTTTTCTTTGTCTGGGGTGGATGCTATTTCCTCAATATCCAGGTACGCACTACTCGCGACTGATAGACAAGCCGGGTATTGACACATCGTACAGGGTCCAACACAGCTGCTAGACTTGCTGGCGTACGACGGATATAAATTTGTTGGGTGCGTCCTGTCATAATGTTCAGTTCGCTACAGCTGGTTAACAATTTCTTCAGTGTCATCATAACCCTCGTCGCCGGCCTACTCAACCTCGGGCGCACGGTCTACTTCTCAATTTTCATCTACACATTCCTCGCGACGTTCCTCTTCCTGGTATGTGCCCTCCTCATTACTTCGTTAGTCATGTTAACCAGTTCTTGCAGCTACGTTCACTACGGTCGCTCATACTCCCAGACGCCTCTGCTACAGCCTCGCCTGTCAGCACAGCAGCGCGCTCACGGCGCATTACATTCCTCTTCCTGATCGCTGCAAAGCCAGATCGTATACATGGGCTTGCTGATTCGTGTCTAATAGATGGACGGGTTGTGCTGCGCATTGCAGATCTGAAAATACTACATAAATATTGAATACTCTCCGTCGCTGATGGGCTGCCTACGAGACACACGAGCTTCGTTAATCTGTCCTGTTCTTGTATGTCCTCTTGGCTAAACTTCTTCAGGGTGGCAGTAAGGCGGTGAATGCTTTCTCTTCGTGTGGGAATGACATAGTACTGGTGATAGTACCCGGTCGGAAAGAGTCAGCTCTCTGGACTGTCGCTGGATTGGCGCAAGACTGGCACTGCAGTACATGATCGTCGAGTTGGGGCTCAATCTTGGCACATTTGACCGCTAAGTCCGCTAATATGTATGGTTAGACATGTCGATCCTGAGAGAAGCTGGGATGCTCACCGATTGGATGTACAAACCTACACCTCCTCCAGATATCCTTGCACGATGAGATGCTCAACGTCTGCTCGTCTCACCAGGAACCTTTGACCTCTCCTGAAGTCAATCGCCCCGACTTCCGTCTGAATAACACCACAATCCCGCACGACGCGCACCAGGACATGGAGATCTTTTGGAGGCCTTGAAATTGGGGCAAATAAATCCACTTCTTCCGTTGCGAGGACACCAGAACGAAATGTCAAGAGAGACTCATTGTACGACCGGAGGTAGTCGACTTCATGCGGGGACAGTTTCGACCGTACGTCCGGCGTGGGTGCCCCAGACGACCCAGAGCCGGCCGTCGAAGCGGAGAGGAGCAAGGGCAGCGCGCCGCCGACCTGCCAGTAGAGGTCCTTGAGCCGCTCGATGCGGTGGTTGTGGTACGCAAGCAAGCAGCGTTTGTTGCGGAGGATGACGGTCTGGTAGAGGATGATGTCGGGCGTGACGGCGTTGTCGTGGGCGGCCATGGCGGCCTGGATGAGGGTTTCGAGCTGGCGCTGCTCGCGGAGGATGGCGCGGACGAGGGTGTCGTTGTATTTGAGCAAGCTGTCCGTCGCCGTCGACCGTTTTGCCTCCGTGACGAGCTGCGTCGCGAGCTCGCCGATCTGCCGTGCTGAGGACTGCATGGCGGCGCGAGGAAGGGAGGGCGGGCACGTCACGCTCACACGAGTCGTCACCGCTGTGACGCCACGCGGAGGAAGCGCGCTGCGGCGTCAAGGGCGGCTTGCTCATCGCTCTCCGTCCTTTCCTCATTACCACACATCCCACTCTCTAACTCACGCAAAATAGACAAGATAGAAGAAGAAATGCTGCAGAACGACTCACAGGACATTGAGGCAGCTACGGCCAGTGTTCAGTGCGCTATATGTCCGCTGTCTCTGTAGATCGGGCTCACAGATGACCTACGGATAGAGCACAGCCGGACAACAAGACCCGCCGTTATGACCGACAGCTAAGGTGTGAAAAAATATGTATCTGAATGCGAACATATTAACCACTTCTCTCTGTAGACTGTGGGCAGCATCCGGCCAAGCAGCCCTCGAATCCGCCCGTGTACTCGTCACCTCCGGCTCCGCCACCTCCACCTCCATCCTCAAGAACCTCGTCCTCCCTGGCATTGGTCACTTCACCATCCTTGATGCTGCAACAACCTCTCCCGCCGATGCCGGTAACAACTTCTTTCTCAACGCCGCAGCCAGTCTGGGCAAGCCCCGCGCCGCCGAGGCCGTCCCGCTTCTGCGCGAGCTCAACGAGAGCGTCGACGGTGCCGCGGACACACGGGAGCTGGACGAACTGCTGGATACAGAGGAAGGCAGGAAGTACATCACAAGTTTCTCGCTGGTGGTTGCACACAATCTCCCGGCGCCGACGCTCGAGAAGCTCTCGAGCCTGCTGTGGCAGGACTCGATCCACCCGCCACTCATCGTCGTTCGCTCCGCAGGCTTCATCGCCGACTTCTTCATCCAGTTTCACGAACATTGCGGTACGTTCTTTGTACTTTGTTTCGTGTGTGTATGCGTGAATACAACCTTGCTTTGCAGTAATTGAGTCGCACAGCGAAATCACATCGTCGCTCCGCCTCACAAAACCATTTCCTGAGCTCCAGAAATGGGCAGACTCCGTTGATTACGACACGATCGACCCGACGGAGCACGCACACATCCCCTTCGCCATCATCCTCATCAAGGAGGCAGACAAGTGGCGAGCAGAGGTACGTACTACCTACAGCCCCAAACGCATGGCCTCATATATCTCTGGACGCAGCACGATGGCAACCTACCAAAGGCATATGCAGAGCAGAAGGCGTTCAAAGCTGCAGTCCTTAAACGCCAACGGAAGCTCGACGAGGAGAACTTCGAAGAGGCCGAGGCGCAGGCGGTGCGGTTGTGGTCGGAGAAGCATGTACGCCCTTCTCTTTGCTCCTGAGTCCCTCCGTGCTCTCGCTCAACATTACCACACATAGGTACCGTCTGACATCCAACCCCTGCTCGACTTGCCACCGGTGGACGTGACCAAGACGTCGCAAGCCGCGTTCCACGCTTTGCTCCACACACTGCGCCTGTTCGTGCAGGATCCTGCGGGGCCGGGGTGCCTCCCGCTCTCCTCAACGCTACCGGACATGAAGACAGACACGGAGAGCTATGTGCGGCTGCAGCTCCTGTACAAGGAGCAGGCGCGCGTCGAGAATGTCTGTACCTTTCCCTTTCCTCTTCATTGCCGTTTAGAAGTGTGAGCGGCGTGCTGACGGGGGCGCACAGGTGCTGTTCAAGGAGATATTGAAGAAGACCTTCCCGGACCTGTCGATCGAGGTCGCCCTGGTTGATGCGTTTGTGAAGAACGCGCACCACCTGCGTCTGCTCCGTGGCAAGCAGTTCGGAGCCCTCGACAAGGACGCCGCCGCCCTCGGTGCGCCCCTTCTCCCTCGCTAGCATCATCGCGCTAACCCATTTTGTGTGGTGCGTCACAGCGGAGGCCCTGCTAGTCTACCCCAGCCAGACTATAACACATCTCGCGCTGTCCGCTCTGTCGACTCTTCTCGCACGGAGCTCAGGTAGGTCCTTCCAGCGATACTCATTTTCGCTCATCCGGCACTCACCCATGAGGCAGATACAGCGAGCATTACCCCTGAGGCCCTCACCGCCGAGGTCCAGTCGCTCGTGGGGCAAGGCGTCGAGCTGCCCGAGCACCTCGAGGCTGCCGTCGGCGAGATGTACGTCCCCGCTTCGTCCCCTTCCCTCGCTGTAACTCACTTGTTGAAACAGTGCACGCACGCCGACCGCGGACCTTCCAAACACGGCCGCCTTCCTCGGTGGGATGGTCGCGCAGGAGAGCATCAAGATGATCACACGCCAGTACGTGCCCGTGAACGGCTACTGCGTCGTCGACCTCGTCGATTCGACGACTGGCGTGGTCGGGTCGTCGTAAGCGCGAGGTGTTAGGAAGAGACGGTTGGATCTTGTACATGTATCTTGGTATGGCTTCATCGGAAAGACCTACGCTTATCTATATAGACGAGGTCTTGTGTACATATAATAACGCTCTTTCCTGATGCATGTCTTGTGTGACAGCTTTCACTGATACATTGATACAAGCAAGCGACATGCATAAGTGGGTAAAACCACAACATCTGTGGACACAATCAAGCACCGATGTGGATGAAGTTTACCCATCTCTCCGGCTCATTCCTCTTCACTTTCCTTCTCAGCTTCATCGTCGCCTCGCTTAATGCCCTCGCCGCTCCTTGGAATGACAGGTCCTGTGGATTTTCTTCCGACGGATCTGTGAGCATGCCCTCGTAGAACAGCTTCGCCATGGTCGGTCCATCCTCGTCCATCAAATGCCACATTGTGCCCACCACGCCGCGAAACCCGACGAATTGCATCGCAGCGGCCAGATGCAGGGCCTCCTCGGGCGCGCCGTCCTCGGTTTGCTCGGCGGTGTGGCAAGCAGACAGAAAGGCGAATTCGGCGTTGGTCAAGTGGGATTTGACAATCTCGAGCAGTGTAAGCCGTTGGCCGTTCCAAAGCACGAAGCCGGAGTCGAAGGGATCGAGCGCGCCGAGCTGTCCATGGCAGGCAAAGTGGGCCCATGAGTAGGCTTGAAGACCGCGAGAGACTGCTTCGGGTGTGGCGTCTGCGTTTTGAAGCACGGCGATGGGCATTCTGTTGCCGAACCCTTTGAGCGCAGCAGCTTCTTCGTTAACGCGAAGTAGTGAGTTATCATCCGCTCTTGGTAGCTGCAATATAGCAAGTAATGTCGGACGCGGTTCCCTCGTAGCGTGAGGAGCGTTAGGCCGAGCCTGAATGAGCGCGGAAAGGGTAGGAGTGTACGAGGAGACGTAAAGGTCTGGCAAATAGACCAAATCGTTCTTCCCGCCTCCACGAGTTTCGGGAGTAGGCCCTGCTGCGTGAATAGGAAGCGAGCAGAGGACAGATGTTGGACACCACCATATGCGGGATCCCTTCTCAATGCCTAGTTCTCCTAGCGTCGAGACAACCAGGCCCACCAGATCATCCCACAGCCACTCGAGAACATCTTTGAGCACAGAGTTGTATGCCTTGATCAAGTCCGGAAGGTGTCGACGTGCGTTGAGAAAAGTCTTCGCCATCCTGCTAGCTTGCTCGTAAAAGGAGTCATGAAGCGGGATGCATACCGGGTCGCGGTCCCGCAAAATGACTATCGCGGCTGAACCAGACTTGCTGTGATTGACCATGATGACTGGACCGCCGGCGGCGGCCTGTTGTATGTCAGTGAACGATGGCGGCAAGAGGAAGCTACTGAAGCCAGGCAGCGCGCGGATTTTCTCTGTCAGTTGATCCAGTTCTTCTGAAAGTTGTCGTTTCCTCTGCAGCATCTTCCCGTACTTGTCCGATTTCGGTTCATCTACCTGCCAAGCCGGAAGGGGGTTTTCGTGCGTGAACTCAAAGACCTCGACCGGATTAGATGATGTGCTGAGCGCTTCTAAAGCCTGCGCCGTCGAGACGAAGCTGTCTCGCAGCGACATGTCCACGGCGGCGAGTTGGTCAAGAGGCGTTCGCAAGCGGCGCACTTGAGACCAGAGCAAGGATCGACCCTGCTCAAGCATCTCCACTGCATCCAAAATTTGTGGTTGTTGAATAGCGTACGACGCACCATCTACACAAACCGTGTTGCTGCGATTGAGATCCTGAAGCTGCATCTTGAGCGTGGGATGGATGACGAGCGTGCGTTCCAGAAAGCGGATGCAGGTCTTGTAAGCTTCCAACGTAGACGGATGCCCTCATCACGTCCGAAGTTGGCCCAGTTCAACGCGGACATCAGTTGCATAGATATGGTACCCGAGCTGTCTCGCTCAGTTGCGGACAACTTCAGCAAGTCGATGCACTCCTCCAAGTCCTTGACCTCGCCCGTTCGGTAGTATCGCGCCTTGAGCGAGATGCCCAGATGGATGAGTATCCCAGCGTGGTTAGGGTGCCCCAATGGACACAGGGAAAGGGCCTCCCGCTTGAGCAGCATTGACTCTTCAAGATCGTTCGGAGAGTCCGCTTTGTGATATCTCCTTAAAAGCGAGGCAGCGAGGTTGCTGAGCGACACAAACCGCTCGGCATGTTGAGGCGGACGCAAACCGAGCGCCTCGCGGTGGAGTAGAATGGACTCTTCAAGGTCCTGGAGGCGGTCTGTTTTCTCATGTAGTGATTGGAGCGACAAAGCCAAATTGTTAAACGACGTAGCTCGGTTGTGGTGCCCTGCAGGACAAAAGGTAAGGGCCTCGCGCTTATGCAGAATTGACTCCTCAAGGTCCTCTATGCGGCCCATCCGCTCGTATCGACTTTGAAACGAACTGGCCAGGTTGTTGAGCGACGAAGACCTCCCAGCGTGCCCCGACGGACATAGCGCTAGTGCCTCACGGTGGCACAGGATAGACTCCTCTATGTCGTGCACCTGGCCCGTGCGGTTATATCGCAACCTCAGCGAGAGACCTAGGTTGTCGAGTGGTCCATACCGGTTGAGTTGCCCTGCGGGACACAAAGCAAGCGCTCCACGGAGACATAGGATGATTTCCTCGAGGTCCTCCGTGCGGCCGCTTTGGCTATACCGGGTCTCGAGTGCAATAGCTAGGTTGTTGAGCGACAAAGTCTGGTCATGGTGTCCAGACGCGCACAAGGCAAGTGCTTCGCGGTGGTGCAGAATCGATTCCTCTAGGTCTTTTATATGGCCTGTACACTTGTATCGACGCTCAACTGAGCCAGCAAGGTTATTAAGGGACGAGAACCGGGCCGGGTGACCAGGTGGCCGCAAGATGAGAGCTTCGCGGTGGTGGAGGATTGACTCCTCAAGAGCCTCTCTGCAGCTTGTTCGTTCGTATTGCGACATTAGCGAGGCGGCGAGGTTATTGAGTGCGGAACAGCGGATAGGGTGCCCTGAGGGACGGAAAGCAAGTGCCTCGCGAGAACGCATAACTGCTTCATCGAGGTCCTGTGTATGACCGGTTTGCGCATATCGCAACTGAAGTGAATGAGCCAGGTTGTTGAGGAACACAGACTGGTTGGGATGCCCGGGCGGACACAAGGTGAGAGCCTCGCGCTCATGTAGAATGGACTCCTCCAGATCCTCCATGCGGCTCGCTTTACGGTATTGGCTTTGAAGCGACATAGCTAGACTATTTAGCAATGAAGGCCGGTCAGAATGTGCTGATGGATACAAAGCAAGAGCGGTGCGGTTGTGTGAAACCAGCTCCTCGAGATCCTCCATACGACCCGTTTGTTCATATCTCCTTTGGAGTGATGAAGCTAGGCTGACAAGGCACGTTGAGCGAAGAGGGTGTCCAGAAGGAAGTACAGCAAGAACCTTGCGATGGTGCAAGATCGCTTCCTCAAGATCCGGCATGCTGCCCGTTCGCTCATATCGCAGGTGAAGCGCAAGAGCCAGGTTGGTAAGTGACACAAACTGGTTCAGATGCCCCGGCGGACACGCTCCAAGAGCTTCATGTTTATACCTGATGGACTCCTCAAGATCTTCCATCTGCCCGGTGTGCTCATATCGGCTCTGAAGCGACGAAGCGAGGTTGGTAAGTGCGGCAGACCGGTTTGAATGCTCCGCGGGGAACAAGGCAATAGCCTGGCGATTGTGCGAAATCAGCTCGTTTGCGTCTTCCATCTTGTGACTATGCTTGAAACGCTCTTCATATGCGGAAGATAGGAACAGCATGACAAGAGGTCGATCGGGTCGATCGGGTGGAGGGGATATGCCAAGAAACCCAAGGTAATGCTGGATGCATTCCTCGAGATCCTGTATCGCTTTGCTCGCTTTGAACCTGTGACGGAGGGCGAAGGCGAGGCTACAAAGACGAACAGGATAGTCCCGATCTTCTTTGGTAGATGAAGCCAAACCTCGACGTAACACAGCTACAACATCTACGAGCTCGGTGGGCGGCATAGAATGTAAGTAGGCGTGACCAACGCTTGAATAGGATAGGTTGAACGGGTTTGAAATATATGTATGAGGTGAGATGGAAATATCACCAATGGGTCGTTAGACGTACCTGGAGTATCCTTCGTCCAGTGTTTTTTGTTCGGTTTTTTCTTTCTTGGCGAAGATGCCTTGCAGGACGAGACGGCAGCGCTTTGTGCTTTCCACTCGCCGAGGAAGTCCCAGGCACCTACGCAACAGAATCGTTAGTCAGTATTGAATATGAATGGTACACTTGTTCGCTCAGTAGGCCCAAACTAACTCACCGTTTCGGTTGGACTCGGATGGTAGGTACTGTGACTGGTAGTGTTGCAAGTTGTTCGTTTAACATTAAGCGCCTTGGACTACCAAACGGAACGAACTTCGATGGAGCTCAAATAAAGGTTGAACACGAAGTGCAGGACATACCGCATGCAATCGAGAGAGCTTACTTCACAGTCTAGTGCTTATACTGCATGCTCATAAACAACCAAGCAAGTACTTTGAAGTTGTTCAATGCCATTCCAGATCACCATTACCGCCAGTCAGTCCAGTACACCGGCCAACACGCGCACGAAGAACCAAATCGAAGGGTATATCACGAGATATGTACGAACAAAACGAGAGAGAAAACGACGGATGGTCTGAGAGGGTGCTAGAGCGATGTGCGCGGAAGAGCAGCGATAGACGAACAAGGAGAGGGAGGGCGTCGGCAGGCGAAGTCGATAAATGAGGGACCTGGCCAGCCACTCCCCCTTTAGACGAATAGACAATCCCGATGCCGAGCGACCCCACGACCCCCAAAACACTGCAGCGCTCTTCACCCCAGGCGCGTCAGCACCCAGAACGAGCGGACGAGCTCAGAGCTCGTCGCAGAAGGGGAGGTCCGAGTCATCATCATCGTCATCGTCGTCGTCATCATCGTTGGACGAGGGCGTCGGGGTGGGGGTGGCGGAGACGGTGCTCGAGGGTATGAACGTCGACGCGACGGAGGGCACGGCGGGGTCGCGCCGGGCGGGATCGCGGTCGCGGGGATGACGGCCGGTGCAGGGGCGCGGCGAACGCAGGGGCGGCGCACAGAACCTATCCCCAACAACACAAAAACAAAAGAGCAGCATGCGAATCAGCGTCACGTCCATCACGCTGATATGAACCGCGCTTGGCGCGGACGCACCTCGCCGACGTAGATGTTCGTGCAGTCCACGTTGATGTTCGGGTTGTTCGCGTAGAGCAGCGTGCTGTTGATCCCGTGGTTCTGCACGATCTGCTCGCACGTGTCGCCCGACTGGACGACGTACGTCGTGCTGCAGTCCTCGCCCTTGTTGCCGAGGCACAGGGCCTCGCCGGGCTGCAGGTTCTTGCAGTCCGTCGCGATCTGCGGGTTCACGACCGCGAGTTGGTAGCTGTGCGATGGGGGAGAGCAGTGAGTAAGAAGTTGGGGTGGGGGAAAAGAAGCGGGACGCGTACGTCGACACATTGTGGTTCGTGGAGATGAGGTTGCAATAGTCACCCGCCTGGACGGTGTACGAGCGCGCGCAGTCCGCGGCGGCGGCAGCTGCACAGGTGCTGTGGTCAGTCTCCATCGTCCCCTGGCAGTCAACGGTGAAAGCGTACACTGGGCAAAGAAGGGGAGCGCGACGAGCGCAGCAAAGACCGAGCTGGCGAACATGGCTTCACACACACGGGAAATACTATATATATCGCTGAAGAAACGAATGTGGGTGCTGGGGCAGCTGGAGAGGGAAGCAGAGCGCAGCGGGCCGTGCAAGAGTCGTCGAGGGCAGCGAGGTAGCGGATGGAGGGAAAGAGTGAAAAGGTGATGTCGAACAGGATTTGTTTCGCTGTTATGGGCGCACTAAAAGCGCCCAGCATGCTTGGCGTCGGCACCGCCCGCCCGCGTCTCCAGGGCGACCCCGCCGGGATCAGTCAGTGCCAGCAGATGGCCGTCCGCCGGAACACGCTCTGCACCTCAGGCAACATGAATTTACATGACACAAAGCATGGGCCGAAAACACAGACGTGCGCTTGGAGAGAGAGCAAAGAGCAAAGCGACAGTAGACCGCAATAAAATACATACAACAGCAACTCATCTACCGCTACAGAAAACCCAAAACATCACCGCAGTGGTCTGCAAACCCCCAACATTCGCGGTCAGTGGCGTCGAGCAGGGCAGTCGAGAGAGGGGCTCACCCAAACGTCTCCCCGTGCGCGAGCGGCCGCAGCGGCGTCCCTTTCCAGTCCGCCGTCTTCTTGAACACGGTGTTGCCCCACCAGGCACCTATTGACTGCGCCCCTATGCGCCCATTTTGTGGGTATTGCAAGCTGCACAAGCGTCAATAGGCAGTCTTCGCAGTGCGAGCCGTGTTGCTCACCAGAAGTACACGAGTATCACACCGATAGCGGTGCCGGCATCGAGTGCAGCAGATAGTACATCTGCCGATCCAAGCGAAACGTTAAGAACCATTAACGTGTATATGAAAGGAGAGAACACGTACAGTTGTATTTTGCCCAGAAGGCAAAATGTCGTCTTCGTAGCAGATATTGAAAGATGAAGCCAATGATCGCCCAGGGTACATAGTTGACAGCAGTCGCAGGGGGTATGAGACCAATTCCGGTGAACATGAGGCTTGGAGGAGGTGCATTAGGCTGATTATGCTTCCATCTACACAGGACTTGAAACTTACGGAAAGCTAACGCAACATCAGTACAAGTGATACGTAAGGTCCGAGAGAGACTTACTTGACGTAATTGAGGATAGTGTCAGGGTATCGCCTTGTTATCAGCCACACTGCCAGCGGACAGAGGGCCCCTAGAACAAAGAAAAACAGCAGCGCTACATCCCAGCTCGTCAGTAGGACGTCCCCGAACTTGTCGCACCAAACATACGGCTGCACCCATGGTCAGCCAACATCCACCGGGCACCAATCCAACTCTAAATACGCACTAGTATATCCCATGAGAGAAGATGCGCGCCGGCCCGATCACGCCCCACTGTATGGCATCGCGTCAGCGGCATGCATCCCGGAGCCAGATCGTGCAAGCAACGCACCACGACCGACGCTGTGGCAAAGACCTGATCGACGCCGTCAGTCCCACGGCCCACATCTGCACCCCACGCCCGCACTCACCTCCGTGTTCGCGCACGTGAAGCCCGAGCTAGAGGCACGCGGCGGCGTCAGCCACGTACGTCACGGAAAGGCCCGGGCGGGCACAGTAAGAAACGCTTACAGCTGGTCGGGCAGACACAGATCCCTGCCGCGATGCGCTTCCGGAAAGTGGGGTGCTTATCTCAGGAGGCA
>JAKOGH010000147.1:0-17205 GCA_024811115.1 Terana coerulea
TCTTTCTAATCTGTGCTTTATGCTTCTTATTTAACTAAATTGTTTATTATGCTCTTTTTCGCTTTTGTGAAAATGTATTCTTAAAATATAGTTTATTTAGCTAATCTACATCTATTAGCTTGCTAAACAGCCCATTGCCTTTTAACATTCTAATCTGCTGATTATTAATGGCTTTTTACTACCTAATTGACTTTTTATCCCTTACCAATGCCTTATTGCATTCTTTCATTAGCTCATTTACTATATTTCTTTTTATCTAATTTCTCACTATTGCATATTTTATCAGTAGCTTATTATTAGCTTTTACTTATTTGCTTGTTATTTGTATCATATTTATGACATTATCTAGAGCTTATGACACTTATTTTGCTATTGCTTTTATTTATTACTTGGACTCTTATTATTGTATTGCTTAAAGCTAATTTAGTTCTATGTCCTCCTTTTTCTGCCAATCAGCTAATCTATATACTTATACTATTACACTTTTAGAGTTAATGTAGCTACTATTCTCTATTTCAGCCTAGTTGGCACATAAATGCATAATGGATTCCTTATTAGACTGGTTTTTAAAGTGCACAAAGCTTTAAGGATATTGTTAATGACAAGTCTGAAGCTCTTTAATATTACCTTTATAACCTAATATATAAGCTCTGTACAATTGCTAAAAAAGAGCTGCTTTTGCCTAGAATGTCTATATTCTTATATAATTGCCATTTGCCACAGTTGAACAACAAGTTGCAATCAATTTTAAATATCACAATAGCTCTAAAAGAGTGACTGCTTCTGAGACGACCAAAGCAATTCACACTGTATGCTTTTGTTAATGGGCCGAGGCTCAAAAAAGATGATCAGAAATAACCACAATGCACCCAAGGACTTGAACCGAGGACCACCTGGGTAAACGCGCCCAGTAGATTAACAACTGCGCCATAGCGGCTTGAGTGTATTATCGTACAGAATGGTCATAACTTACTGGGTATATTGAAGCGCCTTAACCCTTCAGCGTTTGGTTGGCGTCATCTTTCATTCCTCGGTCCCTCATTCCTAACCGACGCGTTAGCTGCGTCGCGACCACCTACCGCGTACAGGACCCAAGCGACACCACAGCAAGAGTGGGGGCCGGCGTGAATTATCGAGCAGGCTGTTGAAGGAGGGGCTCCCTGCAAGCAGGTACGTGGCCCTCTCGCCGCATCCACCTGCTACCCAGAGCCGTCCATGGCCGTGCATGCACGGCTTATGGACGGTGCTTTCATGAATAGGCACCGCATCCCCCACCACAACGAACACGCGCCGAACGCGCGCGTAGTAAGCAGCGCTGACAACAAGCTCAACGCCCGGCGGCCGGCAGCGACGCACAAGAAGCCGGCCACGACACGCACGTGCGACACGGCGGCGGCGCACAACCCAACGCCGCGCGCGGGACGTGGTGAAGCACAGCAGCCTTGGCCGACGTGGCGGCGCCGCCGTTGAGGGCCGACGTCGACGCGAGGGACCAGGCAACAAGCTACAGAAGCGCTGACGCCGAGAACGCAGCACGCGCATAACACCAACACCGGCGCGCGGGACGTGGCGGCACGACGCGCGCCGAGCAAGCTGCCGACGGCGCAGCACGGCCGCAAGATACGCAGGGCGGGACAGCGGCGCGCCGCGTACGGTGCCGACGGATGCGCACGCGCCAACGCCGGCAGCGCGGGGCGTGGCGGCGCGGCGCCGCGAGCAGAGCGCGAGCGAGCGTGCCGCCGTTACGAAAGGGCCGACGCACGACGCGAGGGACCAGGGTAGCAAGCTACCCCAGCACGACGCCAACGAGCGCAGCACGCTGCCGCGCCGGCGCTGGCGCAGGACGTGGCGAAGCACGACAGCGTGCAGACCGACGCTGACAAGTGCGCCCGTCGAAGGGCTAGTGCACGACATGAGGGCCAGGGTAGTGGTGTCACGTAAGTATGTTACTGACAGATACAACACACAGGTGGGCATGGCGCAGTGCAGGTGAGTATGGTGCATGGTGCATGGGCTTACCTGCACAGTACAAGTAGTTTGTTGTGTTAGGTAGCTTAGTCTTGTATGTAGATAACTAAATATGCAATACAGAGCATCAGGTTAAATTAAGAAGGGGGATTTCTCAGATGATTAGTCAAGCAGTAGTGGTATTATAGCTGCATGTAAGGAACAAAATAGGACAGTAAGGAAACAAATAGCTGAGAAATAGGACTAATTGCCCTAATATATAGAATAATTAAGACAATTAGCAAAGGACCTCACTAAACTGCCTTATTGGCCTAATGCATCTATTTATCTAGTTGTGTTACTTTGAAGCTTATGTGCAATGAATTAGTGCTTATCAGCATGCATTAGGCAGGAATAGTAAGGGGTTTTCAGATGCAGAAGGCAGCATCACGACGGTTTCAGGCATTTCTGATGCTTTCTGACGATGCAAAGTGGGCGCTTTGGGAAAAATTACCCTATCCGGTAGCTCTAACGGCTCGATAGAATTTTTGTCCTTGACGGCATCATACCCAGATTCACGAGGATTATTTTCCGCATTTTCCCGTGATTTGATTAATAATTTCTGGGTACCGGCGAAATTTTCAGGTACTGTGAAGTCCGAATTAAGAGATTCGCTCGTACCATTCTGCTCCCATAGCCTCAAAGAGCTCGTTTCTGAGGGCAACTATACGTGAAATGTCGACGTCGGGAAATTCGCTCTCTCAGCGGCGTCAAATTGGTTGTGTTTGCCTGTCCGCAACTGTACGCAAAGAAGACGGCTGAAAAATGTGTGATTTGACCATACGCAACCAAGCCAAGTGTGTGGATTCTCGCCAGCGCAGAGCGTCCCACATGTAGGTCACATGCACACTGGTCAGCTAACGTATTCGCGTGGCTGTACTGACGGTGATACGGGTTTCCATCCCGCGCGCTTGACGACACAGTCATGTACGGCCGCGTGCATACAGTGTAGACCCACTAGCGAGCGCCCACGCCCAGTCGAGACGCCAGACTTTTTCCATAAAGTACGGGTGATTCAACGGATACTGACTGATGCGATACCTAAAGTAATGTATTTTCAGCCTTAATCCTGAGTTTGAAAGGGGTATCGGTGATGTGCGTGTAAGAATCCGTCTGTTTGTGTCGAAAGTATGGCAGTTGCCCGCACTGTGCAAGTTCAATCACACGATTTGTGAGTGACAGCCGGCCTGTATTTGGATCTCATTATGCCACATGTATACACATGACCCTATATACATATATCAATAGTTAAATGCTGCAAAAAATGTTAGAGAAGTGTCGAGAGCAGGTTTGTACATTGAGCTGCTGTGGCTGTGAGTGCGTTACGCTAGCCACGTGGGTGTCGAGGTCGCAACAACCAGTGAGCAGCTTCACAACACTGCCGCCTGCCATTTCCACACTTCTGTCTATGCTACACAAAGCTCTCACGATGGTCTACCATGCTGTTGCTGAGAAGATCAAGAGACTACGAAAGCGGAAGAAGGAGGTGCTGTTGATGAAGCCGTTCTCACATACAACACTGAGAAGACGTCGAAGCCGCCGGGTGTTATCAAGGCAGGGCTGAAGAAGGTCGCAGGAATTTACAAGGCTGCGAGGAGCACCGTGGGACATCGAAAGAATGGCCGACAATTCATCACCCAGTTTGCTGCATCCAGGACAAAAAGTCAAGCCTCTGAAGAGCGTGTCCTTGTTGACTTCATCAAGGAGGCAGCAGATCGCGGGTTCCCATACATTCATAGGCAGATTGAGATCTTTGCCAATGCACTCCTTCGTGCTTGGTTAGGTGACAAGTTCAAGCTCGTGAGGACACAACTGGTTAGACAGGTTTCTGAAGAGGTACGAAGGAGCTGCAGGCCGTTGGAGTCGCCCACTTGACACCCAGAGGCGCGCGCATTGAACCCCCGAGGCGGTCAAGGCATGGTTTGATCTGGTAGAGAAATGGATTATACAGGACAACATACGGCCGGAGGACACCTATGGCATGGACGAGAGCGGATTCCCTCCAAGTGCACAAGGTCGGCAGGGGTTGTTGGTCCAGCGAGGGCGCAAGACTCAGTCTGGCAGGCGGCGCCAGTAGAGAGAACATCACTGCGCTCGTTACAATTTGTGCAGATGGCTCTACAACCGACCCGATGATTATCTTCAAGGGAAAGTACTTCCTGCAGAAGTGGGGTCAGAACAACATCGCTCACGCAGACAAGTAGACTGCTGTGCTTGGCACAGACAACTCACTCATCATTGACAGTCTTGCCTACTCCAGAATGGCTGGACTGACGGTGGATTGGCGGTCTTATGGATGAAGAAGGTTTTGAGCTGCAGACTACGTGAGAAGGCCAATGGCCGTAAGCGAGTCCTGCTCGTTGACGGTCACAGTTCGCACTATACACAAGAGCTGCTCGAATATCGCACGAGAGCACAACATCGTTATCCTGGGGTATCCGCACTGCACACACGCGCTTCAAGGCTTGGACGTCGTCTGCTTTGCGCAGATGAAAGAGGCCTGGAAGAAGACAATTCGTCAGTTCGAGGACTCGCAGAAGCGTGATGTATCAAAAGCGGACTTCGCCGGACTGTTTGGAGAGGCGTCTGCGAAGGCATTCACTCCGAGACGGTGAAAGCCGCTTTCGCAGCAACGGTGTCTGGCCATTCAAACGAGACGTGATCAGTTCTGACCAGATGAAACCAAGTGTAACAACCTCAACCAAGGGCTCATTCCCTCTGCCTTTATCCTCTCCTACCCGGGCCATCATTGCTGCTTTTCGCTCCAACCCACCGACTATCCAGGATGTCGAGGAGAGCACCTACATGCCAGAGTCAGCATCCAGAAGCCCCAAATGGAGACATACCATTGACCCTTCCATCGATCCATCACTTTACACACCGACTAAGCGCAGGCGCATGCTCTATGGTGCCCTTGGGTTCAACGTCTTCCGGGTCATACCTGGTCTCCAATGTCAAAATAACCTCAGCACAGCCTATTCCTGTCCCCACTCGAAGCCCCTGCCCCACTACCAGCTCTTGATATATCCCTTCTTGCACCGCGCCCAGACCATCAACCTAGCAAAGCCGGAACTTGAAGTCAGAACCGCTTAAAGCTCGAGGAGGAACTCCGGCTAGCTTACCAGCACATTGCAGCTCGGGATCTTGTATGAGGGAGACCAAGCACAGCTGGTTTTGCAGAACATGCACCTGATGAAGCAGAACGAAGCCCTGTTTGCCAAAGAGAACAAGAAGGATGTTGACAAGACTCGCTTGTTCACAGATGGGAACGGGCAGTGCTTCACGGCCGACGAGTTTATGGGAAAGGTTGAGGCTATGGCGAACGCGAAGGCAACGAAGGAGCAAGAGAAGCACACCAGGGCTCAGGCACGAGGGGAGAAGAAGTCGGCGAAGGAAGCGTTGGAAGAGCGGTGGCAGCAGATTCAGTCCGACCATCAGGACGCCCGTGAAGGATCGGGAGGTTGAGTGTGCACGGCCTGGCAGAGGAGGGTGTCAAGAAGAAGAACATGCCCAAGAAGCCGAAGAGGGAGAAGAAGCCCGTGCTGGAGGAAGCGGATGAGGACGAGTTTGACGAGGATGAGGATGGTTTGCGCTTTGAGTAGACGGTGACGGCGGCGAGACTAGGTAACACTTTGTCACACCCTGGTCACACTACGGTCACTGTGTCTCGAGTAGTGGGTCACGGCTCGTTTCCAGATGCCTTCAATGTTTTATGCGTTACAAGCTCAAACACAATCCGTTTATTCAAAGTAGCTACATGCATACTCTACAGACTTTTACCTTGAAGATAATGTACTTAGATTGGTGTTTGACCAAGATGAACGGGTACTGCGTGAGAATCTTGAATTGGCGTCTCGCGGTGTAGGTCTACACTGTATGTGGCCAGCGTGTACAGCTCCCGTGAGGTACGTATACGGTCGGCTGTGCTTCTGCAGATGATGGTAGAGTACAAGGATCAAAACCAAACCGCCTCTCGGAATAAACGCCCAAAAGGCGGATCACTCCGAGCGGCGGATCAGTGCCTCAAAGTCGGCGCTTAAAGCGGCTTGTATTAAGTAGAGCAAGTGCGCCTCTGAGTGATTTAATCACAACACTTCGTACTGAGAGTTGGCTTGCAGTAATTAGGAATTGCTCTACAAGGTCTCGTATTCAGCTCCCCATGTGCGGAAACCCCGCTGCCAGAAATCTGAATACATATGAGCACCAACTTCCAAACACTCCGACTCCTACTTGCTTAGTGGCTCGACTCGGGAGCCTGAACACAGCACCGTTACAGTGAGCGAGGAGAGTAACGCCAGCATACAGCCATATTTCAAGGCACCTAGATAGGTTGACTCATTCTCCACGTATATGTTCAAGGCCATGGGTCCCGAGTCCCGGAATTAGGCCGTTTCCTCGTCTGGAAAGGAGTATCTATAGTACTCAACTGTGAGCCTGCACCCCACCACAGCTGAATAGAAGGCATACTTAATGCTTGTGATATGGAGTCCAGAGTTGTTGCCTGTGCCTGTAGAGGTGGGGTCCAGGTTCACGATGGAAATGACGTGCGGTACCGACGGACTGATGCCTGAAGTCATGCCAGCAATATTGATAAGCTGGGCGCATTTGACTGCGGGCTGGGAGAAGTTGAGTAGCAGGAGCTCTTCGCCGTCAAACAGCGCTTTGATGGTGCTGTTCCCGGCGTGAACTATGCCTTCAACCTGGATTTGATTGACTGCGGAAGACAATGTCAGTTATGGCTGATACGTCCCACACAAGAACAAAAGTAGCGCTGCAAACATACCGTTTGAAGGTACAAAAAATGATGCGGCTGCACCGTTGGTCTTGGTGAAGTGGTCGACCGCGCCGCATGTATTGTCGGACTCCGCAGACCACGCCGATGCCGGGGTATAGGCCACAGCGGGAGAGGACAGATCGAGCGAGACGGTCGTTTCCGCGACAGCGACGGCTAGACTAGAAAACGAGTAGAGCGCTGCAAGGCTATAAACGTTGACCATGGCTGATTGCGATTGTGGTATGTACCTCAGGCTCTACGCCGTGGTGGATTTATACATTGAAGAAGGCGCCTGTGTCGCGCCCTTGAGCTCAAGACAGTGCCAGCGTTTGAGGCTTGAGGTGCGGGCGATGTAAGTTTGTGGTTTCAACGAGCCGCCTCATCTGTAGCACTGCGACCGGTCTCGGGCTGAAGCTCATGCTGCATACTCCGAACCGTCATCTAGCCGTAATATGTGATGCGCCATGTTGCTAACCTAAGAATCAATGTATTGGAACTCACTCATATTCGACTATTCAGCGCCGCCTCACGATATTTTATGCTCAGGCTCGAAGCTTGAGTCGCGACTCAGAGTGAAACAATCGGTTTCCGTGACTCCTGAATTCGCTATCAAGCTACACGTAGGCCATAGGATGGCAGCGGGTCTCGGACAGAAGCTTCCTGCGGCGTATAACTGCAAACAGGCTTTTAGAAACACGAAGATAAGTATCGCCGCCCATCTGGCAGGAAATCAGACACAGCTCACCTTCGAGAGAGTTAAACAGATGCAACAGGTTTCGAAGACATCTCTTGCATTGTTGGACACAGGGACCTTTCTCATCGCACGTTTGTCGATCTACGACGCGGCTAAGGTGGAGGCGTCGTTCGGTAAAAGAGCAACGGAGGGGACCAGCGGAAAGCTTTCCAGCCCTGTGACATTGTGCATCCAGTGAAGTCCCAAGGAGATGTCGGCCGCGCGGCCTAACCGGCAGAACGCAGCGCAAATCTTGCACAGGCAGCAAGACCGATCAGACCGCAAAGTCCGCTCTTGATGCATGAGCGCGACGAATGAGAACAATCCGGCGGGTGCTTCCTTGACGAATATGTGGGTTACGGCGTGGCTGAGCCGCATTGCGAGCCTCTGGAAGAGGAGGGGCCCCGTCAACAAAGCAAATCTCGCTAGTGCTTAGCATTTGTACAATGTCTTGCGCGAAGCTTGCGCGCATGCAGAGAAGTAAGTCAGATATTGAGGTGGGATGAGTCTAAAGCGGAATCCGCGACAAGGAATGTGAAGGTATAAATGTTTCAAGCTCAAGCTAAACTCCAAGAATGTGGTCACTGTGAGGTATTACGTAAGTGACACAACCTCTTGTAAGGAGAAAGCGCCCGAGTGCAAGTCGTGTCTGACCATGTCGCTCAGTCCGCTCGCAGAACTCAGTCTGGATACACATAGCCCTCGCTACTCATTGATCATTTACTGCTGGGGCGACCTCACGTGAAGAAAATGGTACATCACGATATACAGCCACATTGAAGGGCGTTGGCAGAATTTGGAAAGCTACTTATATATTCGGCGCAGCAGGACTCTGAACTCTTCATCAATCCAGAACGGTGAGCTCTCGCCTTCGTGCCCGTTTGTTTCGACTTCTGCTTTCTGCTCATTGTAGCACACTACGAGCAGCATCGTGCTGACAAGCAGCCAAGCCTTCGAGATGAGCCCAAATCCAGCTCCCATGGCCCTCGTACGGCGTTTGCCGAAAACATTGAAGCACACTGAAGTGCAAAACCAACCCTGTCCCAGAACGGTCATCTTCGACGCGTCGCCTCGTCGTACTCAGAGCCACCCTAGTCACTCTCCTAAACATTTCTATCTATCAGAGCATCCACGGTTGTGCCTCTAAACTCGACATATTCAACGACCGCGGCATCGTTCTTCTCGGCAGTAGCTGGTCCTGATACCTTTGGTTCGACTCTGGGTCCTCGTTTCCTTCATAACGCTCTCTGGTGGTCTCTGGCGAACGCTGAAACGCTGACACGCAAACCATGTCCACCACAAGCCGCACGTGCGAGAACAATACCCTGCATACACCCATCACCTCGACAAAGGTAGCAAGCCACGCCAACCTGGCCGACGCGGACGTCGTGGCAACTTGGCAGGAAGCCGCAGCGACTTTCATGGCCATGAAACAGAACGCAGGAATCAAGAACATGCAGGCAGGCAAGGTGCGTCTCTCGCTCGCTTGCGCCGCGAACGTTTACTCATCTCCACCAAGACACACCACCGCGCCACCCGCTGTCTGCCCGCAACAGCGACGCGCCAGCCGCAAACCCGAAGTCTATTCTGAAGCCAAGCATCTCTGCGAAGCACATCGTATCCTCCGTCTCATGGTCCTCTAGTGCCGTGCGTCGCGAGGTTCCTCGACTCGCGGTGTCGACGACGACGCCGTCACCGCGCCGCCTATCTTCCGCTGTGTTCGCCCGGCTTGCGAAACGGCGCATTATCTATGAAACCGCAAGACCGGCCTACCCCTCGGTCTGTGTGCCTTGGACGCTACCCTGGGTATGAGCACCTCTGTAACCACGGATGCTCGCGCTGCAGACCCCGCGCCGTCTACGGAGGACGCCTTTACCTATGCTGATCGGTACCTCGCTGGGACCCCGCCGCCCCCATGTCTCCCACGTACTGGGCAGCCCGTAGCCGACTTCCTGCCGCTGGCAACCACAGGCTCCGAAGAGTCGTTCAACGTCGAATATCCATCTGCTTCTGTTGAAATTGAAGATGAAATGGAGGGCGCCGTGTCGCTTCCGCCGACCTGGTCGAGGCCCTCGCTGCGCGCAAATACGCCCATCTTCGCACCTCGCAACACGACGGGTTCGGTGCCCTCGTAATGGACGGCGATGAACGCAACAATGGCTGGATCGGGTTTGGCAATCTGCGTGCCTGGGCTGTTCTGGTGATGCCTCCATTGTGGCTGGCTCTGGCCAAGAACTTGAAGAACATCTTAGGACTCGGAATCATGCGTACTGGCGATAACCTTTTCTTTGTCTCGTGGATCTCTATAGATTGTCATCAGGTTTCAAATAAACCCCTTCCTCCATGTGGTCAGTGCGCTGAGTGCCATGCTGATGTGCTCTCGCCGGGGTTGCCAAAAGACAATCAACTCAACTCAAATGACGGTGGTGATTGTAGAACGTTGAGGGACTCGCATAGGGCATGATGGTGACTGCATTACATTGTCTCACCTCTACAGACCGTCCTGAAATTGGAAATGCACACTTCCCTCATGTGATCTGTACGCTCAATAGCAAGCTCATGTGCTCTCGCCCAGGGCCTGCCAAGAAGAGAGTGAATTCAACTCGAATGACGAGTGGGGGAATTGAGTGGTAAGAGTATATGAAAACACCATCGATACAGGGATTGTATGCTAAGAATAGGGCCGAGTGGAGTACAGAATGATACATGCGTTGAGCGAACGTCCGTTGTGTCTCCTTCGATGACTCTCCTGACCGCTCGTGTGACCGCTCTGCGTCGTGCGTGGGTAGGTAACCCGGCGGGGCGAGATGCATGCCACTATGCCGGGCCTGCGGGTCACGGACGAATGCGAGTGAGCTGCGCATAGCTCGTGCTGTGCCGGCCACCGTATACACGGTGGTGGACGCGGGGATAGACGTGTTGACGTCTCGGGAGCGATGGCGTGCTTACACGCAAGGCATGGGCACCTCCTCCGAGTCCTCTGAGATAGACGAGAGCGAGGAGACGGAAGACTTTCGCGACGAGCCGCACAGGCTACGCGTGGGCAGGCCGCTGTTCAGCGGCGCGGCGGGGCCCCAGCGCGACGGCACTGGGGATGTCGAGTAAATGACCTCTGGCTCCGTCTCGTCGTCTTCGTCGATGGTTTGGAGCGAATCGGTGTCCGAAGACTTGGACGAGCGATCAGAACTGCGCGGGCTCTGTAACACAAGATTGTCAGCCTTGGCCTTGAACACAATTAAGTGCAACTGACATACCTCTGAGCTCGAGTCCTGGATCCATGCATTGATGCGCCGCGAGAACTCGCGCTTGCGCATGAACTCGGTGCGTACGCGCCGCTGCTCGGACGTCTCCACGAACGCCTGCAGCCGGCCGCGGTTGTCGTATTGCACCGCTGGTGCGGCCGCCCACGGTGAATAGCTCGCAGAAGACACGAGGAAATCGTACGGCGATGGGATGCTGTCGTTCGAGGAGTGTTTACGGCTGGGCGTCAAGTACAGCGACGCGCCGGCGGTGGACGAGGAGGCGAATGCGTTCATGGTTGTGCGTGGGTTATGCGTATGTACGGTGCTCTGGATGCTTCGATGCGGGGGTAAAGTTGCGGCCTCCTCCGTGCAGCGGGCGGGTACTTATACGCCCAACAGGGCGGTTGCGGTGCGCGCTGAGTCAGGCCCAGACCCCAGCGTGCTCGGCAACGCCTCCCGAATTGGGCAGGCCCCTGTCAGCCGATGGGCGTGTGCCGGGCGCCTGCGCCTGCGGCACGGCCGCATCGGGGGCGCGGAGGGGCTCACAAACGCCTCCAGGGCCCGGCGACGACGTAAACATGACGGCCGCGGCGGCGGGCGCCGCGCGGATGCACAAGAGGGTCCCGCGTCAGCCGCTGCGGAACACGGCGCGGAGGCAGAAAACATGCTCTGAGTCAGCCGCTCGGTGTGTCCGTTGCGGGATGTGTAAACTGAGTCGTTGACTTACGGCAGCAATCTCCTTCAGCAATCACGGAATCATTTGACAAGTAACAAAGACGTTTCCAGCGGTTTCGATGTATTCACTTGGGCGATGGCGTCAGTCCTGGGGGTGGCGGCGGCGGCGGCGGCTCCGCCCGCTTTGGTGTAATTGTCGGCTTATCCCTGGTGTCGAAAGTTCCAAGATATTCAAAGAGGATACAGTATGTGCCTAGGCCAAGAAAGAGGGTGGAAATGAGAGTGAAAGGCGGTGAAGATAATGACCAAGAGCTCGTCACTGCATTGGCGGGCGCTTGACCAGCCGGCATAGCGCGCTCGGCATTTTGGCAAACCTCCACCACAACATGGTCAAGCATTCTACAACATTTCAGCAAGCTTGGTCGCAACGGTGCCGACGATAGTACGCGGCGTGCGGATTCTGGCTCATTGTTAATTATTTTGTGGAGGGATTACGGAATGGGAGCCGCAGTCAGATCTTTCAGGTGAATGTCTCACGGTGGTTGTCTGACTAATCCTTAGTGTTACTAAGGATCTAACTACTCTGCAAGGTGTGCAAGATATACATTGCTTTACATTGCTTGCGTAAGTATGTGTCAACGGCCCTAAGATTATGCTTTAATGAGTCCTGCGCTCTGCATGCGTGGTTGGCACGTCATCCACAATCTCTGTGGACAATACACCGGGCATGCGGCGGTCGCAAAGAACAATCTCACAATCTAGATCTTGTTGGTCGTACTTACCATCCAGTCTCACGGTACTTCAGGTATGATGGGTGAGCTTCAGTGCGCACGCACTACTAAGGATTGACAACGGAAGGCAACGGGTAACAAAAAGTCGAAGAGCAGCGAAATGGCCTGGGCAAGGGCTCGGTCTAGGAGACAAGGCCAGACCAATCAACCTAAACAGCACGTAAGAATAAACGGGGTCTCGGCATATTCAGTCTCATTCATTCCACTAATGAATGGCAGTGCTCCGCAGTTGGAAAAGCTCTTAGGACTGCGATGGTGTCGGACCCGCAGCGCATTTTCATAAAAAGCAGTGATGGCAAATCGAGAGGTTGTACACTGGTCATGTAATGATGTTCCCTGTGTTTTCATGAAAACCTCTGCAGCTGGATTTGTGAAGTAAGGCCACGTTGTTGTGGTATGCACCGGTGGCGAACGAAACGAAAAGGCGTAAAAACGCCACCAGGCTGGCGCCAAACGACGGGATCAATGTCGGAACAGCCACATGGGCGCCACGTGCACCGATATACGTGTCCGTCGACGTGTCTTCGTGTCTCATCCTGTACTTACATTACATCCGCCGCCCGCCTCCGCCTTCCTCTGTCCCTTCTTCATGCTCCAGCGGTCGCCATGAATCGGTTTATCGCTTTCATTCTCTTATTTCTGACGACCTTCACCCAAAATGCGCTGGCCTCCGTCCTCGCGATAGACTACGGCTCGGACTGGATCAAGGCGTCGCTGATGTCACCCGGTGTGCCATTCGACGTCCTGCTAGATAGAAACTCGAAGCGGAAGATTCAGTCGACTGTCGGGTGGAAGAAGGAGGATAGGGTGTTTGGTGGGGACGCGTTCAACCTCGTGAGTTGCCGAGTTGCAGCCCATTGAGTTTCCTAACGCTTCACAGGCCGGACGCTTCCCGACAGATATCTTCTCGAATCTGAAGTACCTCCAAGCTGCGCCCTTTGGCTCCCAAAACGCCGCTTTCTACACGTCGATATCCACCGCCGACATCCTCGAAACCGCGCGCGGCACCGTCGCCGTGCGGAGACCAGACGGCACCGAGTGGAGCGTCGAGGAGCTGGTCGGGATGCAGCTCAGCTACGTGCGCGAGCTCGCGGAGGCGGCCGCGCACGAGAAGGTGACGGACGTGATCCTGACCGTCCCGCCGTTCTACACGCAGCACGAGCGCGACGCCGTCGTCGACGCGGTTGAGATCGCCGGGATGCGCACGCTCGCGCTCATCCACGACGGCAGCGCGGTCGCGGTCAACTACGCGATGACGCGCACGTTTGCCGAGGAGCCCGAGTACCACGTCATCTACGACGCCGGCGCGTCGTCGATCCGCGCCACCGTCGCGGCGTTCAGCGCCGTGCCGGGCAACACGAAGAAGGACACGGCGACCTCGATTACGATCAAGGGTGTGGGCTACGACAGGACGACGAGCGGCACGGAGCTCGACCGCCGCCTGAGAGAGATCCTCATTAACGACTTTAACAAGAAGCATAAGAAGGGCATCCGGCAGGACAAGCGTGGCATGGCGAAGCTCTGGAAAGAGGCTGGACGGGTGAAAGGCATTTTGAGTGCGAACGCGGAAGCGTCGACATCGGTGCGGAAAGATGTGGCTGTATGCGTGCGGCTGTTGTGCTGACGCTGTCTCAGGTCGAGAGCTTGGCTTGGGACATTGATTACAGGTCGAAGGTCTCTCGCAACGATTTCGAAAACGCATGCAAAGATTTGAAACTTCGGTACGCCAAGCCTATTTTCGAGGCTCTTTCCAACGCTGGTCTCGGCTTGGTACGCACTTTCCTATGCGCACACCCAACCAGTGTACTCATCATATGTTACCCAGGAAAATATCACGAGCGTAATCCTGACAGGCGGAGCCTCCCGGACACCCATGATCCAAACCGCTGTCGAAAGGGCCGTCGGGGAGTCCAAGATTGCTCGTAACGTGAACGCGGACGAAGCTGCTGTCCTTGGTACGTCTCAAATCCGCCATCACAGAGCATAGCTGAACCCTGCAACAGGGGCCGGCCTCTACGGTGCCGGTCTTAGTCGCCAGTTCAAGACCAAGGATATTCGCATCACAGACATCGCTACCTACGATATCCAAGTCTCTTACACCTCCGAAGCCAAGTCTGAGAACTCCAAGACGCGGACCATCAACACGCTCGTCTTTCCCGCAGGCTCAAAGCACGGAAGCAAGAAGACGCTGACGTTCCGCCGTAAGGACGACTTCGCGCTGAAGCTCGCATATAAGAGCTCTGCCGCATCGTACGTAACACCGCTTTCTACACGATTGTGCTTGGACTGACGAGGCACACAGGGGATATCCTACGGACCTTATTGAGGCGCATATCAAGGGCATCCCAGAGGCGCTCAAGAACTTGACCGACGCAGGAGCGACAGACCCCGTTATTAAGGCGACCGTCGTCCTCTCCGAATCTGGATTCGCGTCCGTCCAAGATGCGGTCGCGTACGGAGAGATCAAGGACGACTCGCTCACCGGCAAGCTTAAGGGCCTATTCGGCGCAGGCTCCTCGTCTGCCTCTGGCACCGACAGTGAGCGCGAGACCGCGGCGCGCAGCGAGACGGCGTCGTCCGACAGCGCATCCGCGTCCGCGACCGAGGCCGCCGACGCCAAGGAGAAGGAGAAGGAGAAGGAGAAGGCCGCGGTGAAGGACACGATCCCGCTAGAGCTCGACATCAAGCTGGCGTCCGTGCCGCCGATGTCCGTCGCGGAGAAGCGCACCGCACGCGACCGGCTGCGCGCGATCGACCTGTCCGAGGCGGGGAAGCGGCGGCGGGAGGAGGCGCGCAACGCGCTCGAGGGCTATCTGTACCGTGTGCGGGATCTCCTCTCGGAGGAGGGCGAGACGCCGTTCCGCAAGTGCTCGCAGGAGGGCGAGCGGCAGGCGATGGGCGAGAAGCTCGATGAGGCATTCGCGTGGCTGTCCGATCTCGGCGACGACGCGAGCACGACGGAATACGTTGAGAAGCGGTCGTCTCTTGAGTACGTCTATTCCGCGCTTTCTCTCGAGCTCATTGCTAAGAGTCATGACTGCAGGAAATTGGAGTCGCCCATCACGCACAGATACGCCGAGATCAAGGAGTTCCCGATCGCGCTCAACAACAGCCAAAAGTGGAACTGGGCGACGCGCATGTTCCTCACGGACGAGAAGATCAAGCTCGAGGAGCTCGCGGCCGGCGACGGCAGCGGCGAGCCGTCGAAGTACACGAAGGAGGAGCTCGGCGCGCTCGAGAAGGCGCTCCGGGAGCACGAGACGTGGCTGAACGAGGTCGTCGAGCAGCAGAAGCGCGTCAAGATGTATGAGGACCCGGCCGTCGAGTCTGCGGAGCTGTACGCGCGCGCGAAGGTGCTCGAGACGGCGCTGCAGAAGCTCGTGAAGAAGAAGGCGCCGAAGAAGAAGGCGACGAAGAGCACAAGCACGACGGCGACGAGCACGAGCACGCCCGCGGGGAGAAGACGGAGAGCTCGCGGCCGCCGCGCGAGGAGTTGTAGTAGATTTTGACGACATACAGCATCTAATTTATCAGGATACTTCATCGCATACCAGCCTATAATGCATGCTACCTATTCACGCACGTCATACCAGTCTGAACACTCCAAGGGGTCAGACCCGACATCAGTGAGTGTAAGTCTATCGTGCAGATACTCTGTCGTACCTTGGATCTCATACCCACACTTGACGTAGATGCCTACTACGTGCCTGGGAGATGTCACCTACTCTCGGAGCGCCTGAGTCTATTGCTGGGCCTCGTCCGCTGATCCCGATGTGTATATGCGAATGCATGGGGCGATGAGGTAACCGTACATCAGGGACCTCCGTGTGCGAGGTTGTGGGTATAGTTAGATATGCAAGAGTTCCGAGCAGGGGGGGAAAAGGGGGTCTACTCATAAGGCTGCGGACTTAAACGCAAGCTTGACGTCGAACGCCTACCTGCTCCCGACATGTTCACCACGCTACTCTCCGCTCTGCTCCTGGCCTCGGGGGCTGTTGCCGCTGCGCCCGCTAACGCGACGACGGGTCTCGTGGCGCTGAGCACGGACGTCGTCTACACGCCTCAGTCCGCGTGGGGCTCCGTGCGCTTCGACGCCTGCGGGCTGGACACGATCGACTATTTCACGAACGCGTCGGGTGCCTCTGCGGCATTCGCATTCACCGGTACGTATCCCCTCGGTTTTACCGATAGAGTGGCTGACTGGTGGCCTATGCAGGGAATCGTGTGCAGGTGTCGGGCGTTAAGAATAACGCGAGCGGGCTCGTCGGGGTCCTCGTCGACGGCCTCCCGCTTTCCTGTACAACCTCACCTCCCCGACCTCGGAATGCGAGGTGCTCGTTGACCTTGCCCTCGAGAACGGCACGCACACGATGGTGCTCGAGACACTGGCGACGCTGGTGAATACTACCAATGGGATGGAGGACGGCCCGCAACCCGGTCTGCATATCACAGAGATTGCGTACGTGGGGAAACCGACCGAGCACTTGACATCTCTGATGCAGAATTCAGCTACTACATACCTCAAGCTGCTGCGCAGGAAACTAGTCCTAATTCGAGTCCTGCGTCAATCGACGGTAATCTGGCGTCCTCGTCGTCGAATCACAGAAACATCGCCGCAATAGTCGCTGGAACAGTCTGTGGCGTGCTGGGTCTGGTAGCTATCATTGCAGCTGCGCTCTATGTCTTTCGTAAACGACTGCGTAGTCATAAAGGTGCGTTAATACAATACTTCCCAGAGCATTATAATACTCATTTCAATGCTTTACCTTCAGAGCGACACTCGTTTGACCCAAATTCTGCGTATGCGACAGAGCTGTCGCCGCGCCCGGGAAGACTGTCCTACTCGACAAGCAAGACCGGGCCATATGCACGCATGGACGAGCCAGATGCTGACTCGAAGTCTGCACGGCTCGATGTGCCTCAGTTGCACTACGGTTCCTCTACAAGCAACATTCGATCGCGGTCGCGGTCACCACTTCCGGC
>JAKOGH010000149.1:0-17850 GCA_024811115.1 Terana coerulea
TCCGATACACGGTGGTATATTGACAGCAAATGTCACGTTACCGCATACTGATCCGCGCGCAGTCACCCTCAAAACGTTCACCGAGATGATCGCTGGTTGTGGAGCAGACGTGGATGCCGTGGAATTCAATGTTGGCGGTGATTTTGGTGCGCTGTTCGTGACGCCTCGCCCCCTGTTGCTGATATCCGGGCTTGCAGACGAGGTCGCTGCCCTTCGAGCACTCAAGCTCTCTCAGCTCACTAGTCTGACTTCCCTCGCCATACGCCTTCAGTGGTCAAGCCACACGGACAAGAGAGCATTGCCGACGTTCTCAATTGCGTCTCCGCAATGCTCAAATCGGCGGGAAAATCGATGGCACTTGCTTCTCTCATCATCGAAAGCCCACTTCCTCAACATGCACTACGCGCCCGTTGGTCTTCCGACCTGGTCCAGTCCCTTCGCGACCCCTTTACAGCCTTGACTGTCAGCTGCATAAGCTGGTTATTCAAGGCAATATGCAATCCATCACCATGCACTCGGCAGTCTCTGGCTCTCCTTGCGGCAGCCAGCCTTTCTCTGTGGAAGACAAGGTTCGCCTTCGCGCGCTCTTTCCCGTGCTCGGTGATCTCGGGATGTTGGAGTTCTCCTCCCCTTTATCCTGAGCGCTCATTCCATTTTCTAATAATGCTATGATGGCAGTCGGAGACTGCTACTATCATATTATATCTTCCTCTACGCGCCAGTCGCGTACACAATTTTCTCCCTTGACATTGTTTTATAAGTCTTTTTAACCATTAACGGCACCATACATTTATCTCGCTCGTGCTTCGGCCACCTGGGTGCGATGCTTCCCCTTCGTAGGAAGGGTAGCTCCATCGAGGTGGTTCCTGTTCGCGTAGTACCTTCGCAGTATATTTACTTCCAAGTTCCAAGCACGGTATCATATGTATGCTTGCCTAGCGTTGTACATCGTGTCATTGTGCACGAATCTATGGTATTTCGATCGAAACATTCGGAGGCTTTTTGATACCTAGAACTCCAAGACAGTCGACGATAGGAACTCGGGAGATGTCTTATCCCGGCGAAGGGAGCGACTCGCAAACAGAGAGCCAATATTTCGAAGATGTATGTTGGGCGGCATTGCTCTTGTGCGTCCCCTGAGTACTAGTAAACGCCTCGCAGTAGTAAGCTTATACTGGTCGCGAGGACATCATTAGCAACATGGTGTCAGTGTGCTGGCAGTGTAACCGTCACCACCAGCATTTGGTCAGCGTACCGTATTGAAAGTAACGCCGGCCCTTCACTGCTTTGATTGCCGGAGCGGGTCATTTTCTAATGGCAATCACCGCGCCACAACGGAAATTCGCTCGCGAGCCACAAGTCAGTTTGGTTTGTACCACCACGATGTGATGAAACAGGGCAAAGTGCGATCGTTTGGGACGTTTGTTTTAGTTGTATGTTCAACTCTGAATCTCAGTCATACGGTGCTATAACACGTCCAGTACGTAGCCTAGATATATATCTCTGAATTTGCTCACTGTTCGAATTTATTGGCAGGCCCGGCGTAAGATGCACGCTTTGTTCACCACGGTTATGGCTTCCCTTTCTGACACACTACATAGGGTTACACTAAAATTGAGCCTTACCATCAGGCATGCGGTAATACACATGTGTAGCCCGGTGCCATTCGGACCCTGGGGAAGCCTGCACTGGATCAACAACACTGTGGAGTCGAGTACTGGCGAGCGTATTTACACATTCAGCACTCCATTCAAATCCTGCCACGCGGAGGTCTTTGGCTTCAATTCGGAATTTAGGGGATATAAATGGATCACAGCCACTATGATAGGATAGACAGGTCCTTGATCTATTCCGAAGGGTACACCAATCCGGGGTCGGGTTTGTGGGGAGGGGTTCATCGACGCCCAGAATAGACACCAGCAAAACATATGCTACTATCATATAAAATGGGTGCTTTGCCATAGAACTCGAACAACAAGCCCACCCAGAGCAGCTTGCCCATACGAAATGTGAGTCGCAGACGACTCAGCACAAAGCTCCTTGAGCTCACAGATTGTTCCCAGGGTCGTCCTCAACGCTTCTTACCAGGATGCTATCACGAAGGAGAACATTACGAGGGCGCAGCTGCTCTCCTCTCTCAACGAGGACTGGGAGGCCCAGCGCATCGTCTACGATGAAGTGAAGGCCAAAACTGAGCAGCCTGGCCCGGTAAGGACCTTTGACCCATACCTAAGACTTACCTCTCACTTTCTATGTAGAACACCTTCATCGTTGATGTTCGGGAGCCGGAGGAGTATGCTCAAGGCTACATCCCCACTGCCAAAAACATCCCTCTCTCAACAATCCTTGCTGGCGGCTTCGCTCTCGAGCCCGAGGAGTTCAAATCGAACTTTGGTTACGACAAGCCAAGCAAGGACGCTGAGGTTATCATCTACTGCAAGAAGGGAAAACGCTCTTCCGTCGCGAGCGATTCTGCGAAGAAGGCTGGTTACACGAAGTGAGTGACCACCGCTGTTTGTGCAAGAACAGGAGCTCACATCTGTCACCAACAAAGTTTGTTCGAATACAAGGGCTCTTGGCTTGACTGGGTGGACAAGGGTGGCGTGAAGGCGCTGTAAATGGTTCTGGTTTCGCTGTCGATATTTCTTGGGCTGAAAGTTTGGATGCTCTGCTGCCGCGCCGTTCTGTCTTGGACGACTCTGTTCGTCTCTGTATTGATAATAAATGCATTTAATACAACTAGTACGGTTGCATCGTCGAGTTAGCCCAATACACATGGATTGCCCCTGCGATCATGGGCATTTCGTCATCAAAATGGTGAACAGACTCGGGCCAGTGCACCCAAGTTGCAGGCGTCTACGCACGGCACTTACCTACACTCTTACCGCCATGATTGACTCGAGCCACTACCTCTCATAATCCCATTCCACCTTCCGCGCACGGCTTACAGTGTTATTTCGATGATATGCCGAGCCGTAAAGCCGATGTGATTCTTCTCGTCGCTCGGAGACCGGGTCGACTCAGCAGCGGCAGCGGGGAACAAGTCAGACGCCGAAATCGAGAGTCCGTTCCTCAGTGTCTCTCGCTCACCTCAACTCCTGCTCTCCCTCCCGCCCCGTCCTACAATGCAGCCATCAAGTCCAGCACCGAGGCCAGATGTCACTCTCGGCATCTTGGGTGCGTCGCTCCCATCCCGAGGTTGGGCAGGCGAATGCAGAGCTGACGGAGGGATGTGTAGCCTTGCAAGGAGCGTTCGCTGAGCACCAGGTTATGTTCCAAAAGGTGGCGGCGAAGCGGAAGGTTGTGATCGCTCTGATAAGAACACCGGAGGATCTCGACAGGTGCGACGCACTTGTCATCCCAGGTGGCGGTGAGTGCAGCGTTGAATACCCGGTGCACGCAGTGCGGATATTGATCGTGTGCCCGGGCAGAATCCACCACCATCGCACTCCTGGCTCGGCTGGCAGGATTACTCGAGCCTCTTGCGCAGTTTCTCAAGGAGAAGCCGGTGTGGGGGACGTGTGCCGGTGCCATCCTTTTGTCGCAAGCGGTGGAAAATGCGAAGAAGGGCGGCCAGGAGGTTCTTGGCGGGGTCTCGGTGACGATTGCTCGGAATGGGTGGGGCTCTCAAGTACGTCGTAAAGGATGCTATAATAATCGTATAGGAGCTTATATTTCTATAGGTTGAGTCATTCGAGGCTCCGCTTGAGGTCGAAGGCTTGCGTGAATCAAACCGTCCATTCCATGGCATATTTATCCGTGCTCCAGTGCGTATGTTTTATTCACTCTATACGCTGTGCCGTAACATCTTCAACACTCAGGTTGTGTTAACTCTTAACCCATCATTAACGGACCCGCCAATCCAAGTTATATCCCGAATTTCTTCTGGCCTCCTTCCATCATCTATTGAGCCTTTGGACGAGGATGATACCGATCCACGGGACCCACGGACCATCGTAGCATTGCGGCAAGGCAAACACCTCTTAACAACCTTCCACCCTGAACTGACCAAAGACAATCGTTTCCACGAATACTTCATTACGGAGTGCGTTCTGCCTACAATGAGCACTTGAGTTCATCTGCAGCTCTGGAGGTGACATTCGATAGATTTTCCATAATATATAGTCCACACATGTACTACTGAACAGAATTATACATATACGTGATGCAAAACATTGTCACAATAGCTACTGCCATCACAGACGGCAGGAAACGTCCAGGCTCCTCTATCCTCCTGGAAAATTACTTGAATCCGCCCCAAATATCTCCGAAGACGTCGTCTTTCTTCGCCGGTAAGGAAGATCCAAAGAGGTCCCCGCCAGCGTTCGCAGTGCTTCCCGAAGACGCCCAGATGTCGTTCGTGTTCATTAAATTCTGCGGTTGAGCAGGTTGGGCAGCTGGGGTTGACCACAAGTTCGCCTGCGCCTGAGCAGGAGGAGCGTTCCAGCCCGAGTTGACTCCCCAGGCACCAACCCCGATGAACCCACCATACTGGTTTGTTGCGCAGGCGCAGCCGCCGGCGCTGCAGAGAACTGTCCCCACACATTCTGCTGTGCTGCGGCAGGCGCGGCCGCCGCCATGCTACCGAACTGCCCGAACCCAGACTGCGCTGGAGCAGCAGCGGCAGGGGTAGAGAAGAGTGACAGGATGTCCTGCTTGACGTCCTTTTTCGGAGCTTGGCTTTGGGCTGGCGGTGTAGGGTTGTGGAAGTCGAGGCTGAAGAGGTCGTTGGCAGGAGCTGGTGCAGCAGGGGCTGGCGCGGGAGCGGCGGCTTGTTGTGGAACACCGGCCGGCGCTGCGGGAGCGGGCTGTGTCCGACCTGCGATGTTGGTTGAAAGGAGCTGATGAGGCTGTGGTTGACGATTCGTGACACCCGCGCGGGAAGAGGCAGTAGAGGACGTTGCTACGTGGGTAGGGCGAGATGAGGGTGGAGGAAGGGCTGGAGCAGCTGGTTCTGCTGGGGCCTCATGCGCGGCGCCGTCCTCAAGTACAGATGGATCTGAGGGAGGAGGGCCTTCCATAGCCCATCTTCGTGATTCATACTTGGAACGAATGAAAGATTCCATTTTACTAGACGTCGTATCAGAGCCGCGCCTCAGTTTAGCGTGTGGTGGTACTCACTGATCTGGCGGGATATGGCCAGCCTTCATATGTGCCTCCCAGTAGATGTTCGCCCGCCGGTTTCCCCACTTCTGTATTGACTTCAGCAGCCAAGATATCAGTTACGTGGTGAACAAGAGAGTGATGCAGACGTACATTCATTTGCTCCACGGTCCATACATCCAGGTCAACTGACTTCACTTTGCTGATATGTGTGCCCATGGAACGGTGGATACCAGAGCATCGGATGCATAGAAACACTCCCCTACAGAGAGTTAGCGAAATGGGATTTTCGAGAATATGTGTTGCCTTACAGATTCCACGACGCCCACCGAGGGTCTGTAATCGCGTCAGTGATGTTGGAGCTTAAGGTTGTATCGAGACTTACCGTTTCGCTTGCAGTCTGAGCAGACTTTATTTTCCGGCTTCTTGAGCAGTTCCCTGAGAGTTTTAGTATGCCTCTCTGTGGTTGCTTTGTCTTGTCTCGACATTGTGGGATGATGTGGGTGTGGCGGTGGAAGACACGTCGAAGGCGAGCACCCTGTGCATGCATTCAGCGATTATGGGCGCTTCTCAGTGCGCGCTTCCTACATGTGCCATACGCTGGCACGTTTGTGCTACTACTACATCCACCACTACCACCGCCAAGCCATGTCTTCAGCTGCTGCAAGGGAAGCGAGGCGGCAAGCAATCCTTAGCCGCAAATCGGATCGTCTGGCGAAGCTCACAACGTCCGCCCGTGGCGAAGACTCACCTGTGTACAGACATGACGGTACGTCACATCCAGACCCGCATGCGTGTCCGTCGCTAACGCGTTCTGGATCAGACCCACCGCTGGCAGCCTTGCCAGAAGTACCCAGTACAAGGCAATTCCTAGGCGAAGATACCCCTGCCGGCACCCCACCCTCTATGTCGCGTAAACCCAGCAGCTCTGGTGGCTCCGGTTTCTCCTCTGCGGGTCTCGGTGCGGGACAGCCCGACCCTGCTGTCTGGTCTGAGGAGCAGCGACAGCTCATGGCCGCCATAATGGGTGGCGGAAGTCCATTTGGACTACCTGGGCAACCCTCTCAGCCCGCCACGGGTAACGACTTTGCTATCCCGCAGGACAACCCGCTGGCAGCGCTCATGGCCATGATGCCCCCACCTGGAGCACAAGACGGTGCTGGGATGCCACCTGGGATGATCCCTCCCAACTTTTTGGACAAGCCCCGCCGGCAGCAGCACCGAAAGCGAAGACACTGGTGCAGAAGATCATGCCTCTCGTCCACCTCGTAGCAGGTTGGATGTTGCTTGCGTACTTCATCTTCTGGAAGGAGCCGCAAGCGTACGAGGCAAGACCCGGTGTGGCGGCTTCCTCTGATAGTCAATGGAGTCGCTGGGCGGAGCTTGGATGGAAGAGGCCTGAGGACGGCTGGGGCGTGCAATTTGTGGTATGTGGTCCCATCGACCTGAATTGTCGGTTGTACTGATCGCCTGTTAGCCCTTATTCTGGGCATTTACAACGTTGACGATGGTCCTTCACTCGTGGCGCATATTTAAAGGCCTTGTATGTTGACTCTATCGTTTAATATTCATGCCGCTGACGTCTTCTATAGGACCCTATACGACCGCCCATGCTCCTTTCCCTCGCACTTCCCCAACTCCCATCCCCGCTGCCATCGCTTATTCTCAATGGCATGAAATATCTGCAGATTGGCAATGTATTCATCGACGATATCGCTGTCCTACTCTTTGGTGTCGGTGTTATTATATGGCTGGCGAGTTGGTTCGCAAACTAGGATTATTGTACTGGGTGTAATGTTCTCTTCATCTACGATGTAAAACTGCATAATATGTTCAGTGTATAACTTATCCTGCCCGTGTGCCGTTTTGTAGCTGAAACTTAGCTTGTACGCGCATCACTACGCGTGGGCTCCTGGTAAGCTTTCGCGCGTCGCGACACATCACGATACGTGGGTGTATAGACCAACTTGAGTGACATCACGAGGAAGCGCCAACGGGAATTCACTTGCTCTGGTACACCGTGCACCATGACTGTACCGCCAGCCAGTGACACCGCCGGCTGGCCTCCGGAAAATCCCTCCTTTCGACAAATGCGACTTTATTCCTTGCCAAACCAACACGAATGTGGAGATGGCAGCTGAACCTATTCGACTCAAATATTGCAAAGGCTGCTACCTCAGCCGCTATTGCGTGAGCTCTTATTGTTCTTAATGTTGAGCTGTACTGAGTCGCCTCTTAAGTCTGTAGAATGCCAGAGGAGTGATTGGACTAACCACAAAGTCTATTGTAAGCGGCATAAATGCAACCGCGACTCGCTGGACAACGGGTGGAAGGACTTGCACGCGAAGTTGCCCGCATGGCACCGCAAGCACCAAGCTGCGCTGCGTGACGCCCTCGTCGCGTCTCTACTTCTCAACAGCCACCAGAACGCTCATCAGTCTACGGCTCTGCACATCGTTCTCTGGTTGAGGCGGGCCGGGAGATTTCTAAATGCATGACCGTCAATAGCGTCATGCGTGTAAGGCTTCAGGAACGTGCTGCTGCAGACCCCAAGTGGGCTGAATTTGAACGGTCCAGGCGGCGTTGCGATGGGCAGGTGAGGGGCTGGGGGCTGGCGTGTTCCACGGTGCCGGCTTGGTTATGCTCTCTATCAAGCACCGAGCCGACCCACACGGCGACGCGAACTACGCAATTCCTCTGCCCATACCAAGCAGCGCCGTTCACGAGAACCCAGATCCTTACTGGGAAGCCCTCCTAGCCATTAGGCTGCGTAAAGGCTCTTACCTTGACCCTGATGACCCCGACGTCTGGGAGGAGGTTCTGCAGAAACACGCTAATTCAGCCGCACCGGGAACGGATTCCGGAGTGAGCGCGAGCATCATAGACAGTAATGTGTTCTTCTCTTCTCTTAATGTTGCAGATTATTGAACTAGTATTTAACTCCAGCAATCACGCTCTGAGAGATGGTAACGGACGAATTCCGGGTCAAGTTCAAGTGCAATATCACGTCGGACGAACAGAAACAAGCTATCGCAAAACTACTACATTACATCTCAGTCATTGCAGGTGGCTCGGCGGAAGTGAAAGAAGCCATAGGCTATCGCCAGGTAATCCAACCGTTGGCCGTGGGTTACCAACCATATGACGGTTGGCAAACGGACTCCGCTCTTGACATATGCTACTGGCAGCTCGTTCGGTTGTATAGGGTAAGCACTGACGACCTAGCATGATAACTGCTGACCTTTCTTTTGCTTTGTGCTTAGTTCTCCACCCCTTCGCGCATCGAGGAAGCAGAGGCAGGGCTTAGGTGGATAATCGACACTCATCAAAAGTTAAATCCAGGCAGCCTTGATAACATACCAATGGGTACCTCGCCGTTGCACTGCGTCGACAACCAGGCAAAAAAGCTGAAGCACAAAAGTTGTTTGACATCGCTCTGGCTTTGCCCAAGGGTCGCAATCTCACTGTCGCAGCTCGGGCACGAACAAGGCATATGATCGGGGAAGCAGAACTCTGGATGAGAGCAAGTTATAGTCGTATGCTCCGACGGATGGGCCAGCCTGAGGCAGCACAGAGACAGGAGGCGCTCTTGGTGTAAGTCACCATTTCGGTGTCTCTTCCTCATACCTGATCAGCCTCATGATGTGGTTATGCAGGGAGTGTTTGCAATCGACCAACGCGTATGTTTCCTACATACGCCGGCTGCTACGTGATGATTACGCTCCCAATGAGAGGAATCATGTCATGGAACACCCTGTTGTCGCCAGTTATTTACGGCAACCGAACCTATTCTTTGACTGGGCACCTTTCCGCAATGTTTGGCAGCAGGTCCCTGGCTCCCCGGTGATTGTCGTGGTGGGAGGCGGTCCTCCACGAGCTGCGCAGTAGCGGCGTCACGGTCTTGTCTCATCTTCTTGGCATGTACTTACACTATCAGTAGCCCACCTTCGGGTGATAATGGTTATAATTGGCGTTATTGAATCTGCTTATATGAATGTAGAGTGTAGCAGTCAAAGGTCAGAGAGAGAGAGGCATGTTACGACCCTTAAACAGTAGGGGTGGTCACGGTAGCGGATTACACGTCGGATTAAAGGCCGATTACACGTCGGATTAAGAGTCGCTGTGTGCGTACTCGAACATGAATCGAACGCTTGGATTAGCTTTGCACGAGTGAATCGACTTCTCGATTCCGCGAGGCAATTGAGCGCCTGCTTGCTCGGAGTTTGAAAAGATTCGGCGACAAGCAAGACGCGACGCGACGCTTACCCATAATACCCTTTCACTCACCTCATTAATCTACTCCACGCTGTCTTATCTTTGCAACCTATGGCAATGTCTACCACAGCAAATTCTCGCCATTCTGTCTGGCCGGGCGTGTGGAAGGGAGGCGGGCAGACAGAGGCTAGCAGCTCCGACAACTCTGGGTTTTCACTCAAGGTTCGCCGCAGCTGAGGCTTCCATATTTGGAAAATGCCGAGATGCCGGGTATCGTCGGCATCACGCGGCATCATGCCAAAGCGCACAGGTAATCCGGATTCAAAGTCGGTTTGTCAGAGTAAAATTACGATTCACGCTTGGATTCAGCCCTTTCTGCGACCTCAACTGGACTGTAATCCGACGTGTAATCAGCCTTTAATCCGACCTTTAATCCGCTACCGTGACCACCCCTAGTGATAATCCAGAACCTTGCGGGAGATTCACGCGCAGTTGTGAAACGTATAGCATTAAGATGAATGATGTGACCGTCCAGCACATGCTATGGTGAAAGTGAAAGTAACGGTTGTGGGCGCGTATGGCATGCTGGATGGGACTATGGCAGGGATTATGGCAGGACAGCAGCCGCGCCTGTCTTGCCTGGGTTGACAACGACTTCGGGAGTATCAATCCTGAAGGGATTTGGTGCTGCTTTGCTGTTCGAGGCCTGAGGCTGTGTCTTCTGAGAACGGGACTTTGGTTTTGGAACCTCGACGATGGGCAGTCCTGCAGCAGTTCGCTCTCGCTTCCACTGCTCCCATACTGGACCACCACCGATATCCATGAGCTCTTGTAGGATTTTGTGGGACCATTGATTCTCTACATTCACACTTCGCGTCGTGCCATCACCTAAACAAGCATGAGTTTCCGGACAAACAGGATAGCGGGAAGACGCACGCAGCTCAAGCGTAAGTTCAGGCTTCCACGTATCTGCCTTCGTCTTCGGCTTTTTGTCTACCTGAATATCCAGCTTCGGATTCGCATACCGTATTCGCGGAAGATCATTTTGCACGAAGTGTCTGCACATTCTCTGTTTCAGTAAAGCTGAAGCCAAGGCTTCGGTGTCAATGCCATACCTGGCGCCCCAGTGGTCGTTCCGGTATGCATACGTGATCTTCAGACTTCGGACCTTCGTCAGCTGAGGTTTTGGGTCCGCTTTGAGACTCGCGAGTAACTGCGAAAGCCTGGACGCGACGGGCACGAACTTCGCCTTGCGAGGCATGGTGGCAGGAAGTGAGTGCTGGGCGCTAAACATTCGCAGTCAGAACGGAGATCCTAGTTTACACTCGGTTTGGACGTTCTCTCTTACCATCACGCACGCTCAGAGCCGCCACTCTGGTCAGACTCTCGTTGTAGCAGAAATGGATAACTCTCTCGCTATGCGCAGACCGAAACGTAGCACCGCCGGTAACAGGTGAGTCGTGGTCTACGTACACGCCGTCGGGTAGATTGAGCTCATCTTAGGATGGAGGCTGCGCTTGCGGAATTCCATGCGGAGGAACTTGGACAAGACCCCGACGAGGATGCGGATTTTGTGGTGCAATTAGGTCCGTAGCATTGTGCTATATAGCTTCACTCGGTTTCAACATTTCAGCAGATGAACAGGATGCATTCGAGTCCGATTTTGAGAGCACTGACGAAGAAGGTGCTCAGGAAGACGTTGATGCCACTGCCGAGAAGATGGTTCAAGATGAGGAACGGAGGACTAAGAAGGTGCACGGGATAATATCTTCCTGTGTATACAGTATATTAAATCCGTGCAGGTCTCTCGCACTCAGTTGGAACGCGTGACCGCCGCGGCGCACGTCCGGCAGCAAGCAACTTTCAATCCGCAAATGTCGGTGCAAGACGAGCCAAACCCATCCGCATCCACGAGAGTCAAACGTCGCGTTTCGATGGGCGCAGCTGTGGATGCTGAAACGGGAGCTGTCCTGGAGACATCCAAGAGGCAGAGTCGCAGACGGTTAACGATGATGAACACCTCCATGTCCGAAGATCGTGCCAAGGATGAACAAGACAAAAGGTTCTTACATCACTTTCACTGCGCACTCTACGTCGATTCTCTGTAATCTCACACCTCCCACGCAGTCTACACTTCCGAGAAGGACGAGGACGAAAATACCAGCACCCACGCAAGCCGAGCTGATAGCACGAGCTTTGGACATGGAGGAAGGAAACACGAAGGAGCACCGTAACTATCTTGCTTTAGAGGAAGAGAAGCGCAAGCGGGTAAGACTGGTGCGCACAGCTGTCGAAGGGCCACTGATACGCTGGATCAGCAAAGCTGAAGAAGTCTCAATCATGGTCGAGCCTGAACAAGCTCAGGCCCCGGCACCTCAACCTCCGCCACAACCAGCATCGCCGTCGACTCAGTATGCTTATTCGCCTTACCCTACATCCGGGTTACCTCTGGGGTATCCTCAGCCGCCCGCATACATACCGATGCTGCCTCCGGCGCACTACAATCCAGAGCAGCAATCTGGCTCAGAAG
Organism: Terana coerulea; assembly: GCA_024811115.1. Lineage (NCBI taxonomy): Eukaryota > Fungi > Basidiomycota > Agaricomycetes > Polyporales > Phanerochaetaceae > Terana > Terana coerulea. Next base: position 11,849 of record JAKOGH010000149.1, read on the forward strand.
CTAGTCCCTCACCCCAAATGACGTTCATACACCATACGTATGCACAGACATCAGGATCAGCGCCCATGCCTATATGGCCTGCAGCAACCCAGCAACTACAGCCGTCGCTTCCACCTCCAGAAACCCCAAAACGGGTCAGACAAACAGAGACAGTAAGCAAAAGTTACGTCGTTCATGAGATCTCTCAGGACGACGAGGCCCCGAAGCCTCTCTGGAAGAACTCAATGGCTGCGATGTTTGGCAGCCATGTCAACTGGGAGGACATAAAAGTGTACGCCGGGAGGCATAGGCCAACAAGTGCGTTCATCATTGCCTTGCATCATACATATATACTGATAGGCTCGCTCTGCAGCACGGCGCACCGAAACGTGTCCTATTACTGGTCTGAAGGCGAAATACAAAGACCCACGGACTGGCGTACCTTTCGCAAATACGCGGGCGTTCGAAACACTCACGCAACTTCTCCAGCATGACTATGTCTGGAGCGAGGCTTTGGGCTGCTATGTCGCATCTCGTGAACAACATTCACATAAGGGTACGCATACCGACTCAACAGGGTGATCGCAGTGTCAGATAGCATATCGCTCTCTTTATCAGTTTGTAGGCCTTTGGTTGCTCCTCAATTACTCCCTTACATTTATCACACTGCTGCGTGCATTCCTATCTTTTATTTCACTCGTGGCTTTTGAGGCAACCTTGCATGAACCTGTCTCGTATGTCGTGCCGTGTAAGCTAAGCTGATGACATGCGAAATAGATCCGGTGTGAGAGTAATTCTCTGCGTACTTAGTTTTGTTTTGTTTTGTTTTTGCAGTGGACATTGGATGGACAGTGCCGCGCCGAAGATAACCAGGCCCTTACAAGTTGCAATTGCACGTCGCTCAGAGTCATCACTCGGAGTACTCGCGAGCTTCGTGGCGTTTGATGGCAGACGGTCCACGGAACAACCGGTACGGCAGTACTGCGTAGCAATGAGTATGCTCGAAACATGAAATCCTTTATCCCTGGTAGTATATCGGTTAGTACACGCGCCTGTCACTCTGAACGGAGCGCGCGAAAGCGGGGTTCGACTCCCCGCCAGGGAGGTGCTTTGCGATGCACTTGCTATCCTTTTAGTGGGGTTGCTACAGGACATACTTTTGTTGGTCGCCACAGCACCAAACAGTTTATGAAACTTTATGTTAAATAATGAATATGCTCTTTACGGCCAGTTTGTGGTCTAAAGATAAAGATAAAGGGCTGTAAAGAGTTTAAAAGAGTAATCAAAGTAAATAGTTGAAGCCTTAGACTCCATTCAAGGAAGCTGTTTAGCAGGCTGCAGCGGTGCAGATCAAAGATACTTATTAGACGACGAATTTAAGCAAAACGTTCGAAATGAACACTGCATCCGCCGGGAGTCGAACCCGGAGCTAGGCCATGGGAAGACCCAATGTTACCGCTACACCACGAATGCTTAGGCTAGTTCTAGCCCCAACAAAATGTGTACACTCATGCTGACAGATTTCGCCTCATGACCGTGCACCTCCTTCGAGTTGCGCGCGCTGCCCCTCGTCCGCGTCATGGCATGGCAGTCTCCTCTGCCGACTTTATACAAGCAAGGTTGGAAGACAATCGATCCAACCCTGGCGCACGTGTACGTCACGGCCAGAATGAAAACGCGAATATTATCGCCTTTCTCGAGGGTCCAACAAGTCGACGGGTAGGTTGATACAAATTCGAAGAGAATGCACCACCATTGCTAACCAAGATGATTCAGTGGTGCCTCCGCTCTGGGCTGAAATGCTCTCAGACAGGCCATAACCGAGCGGGCCCCAGTTGACCATTGGCTCGACAGCGAGAGCCTGTTCTTGCATGCGGCTCTTTCGACGCCTGTACGTTATCGCCTGCTTGCTCGTTTGATCATCCGTCTGCAGTCCTATGCATCGGCGCCCTCGGAGAAGCTTCCTTATTTGTCGAGTAGAGACGAATCTCTAGGAGCTCCTCAAGCAAATGTGCCCCTATCGGAAGAACATACGAGTGTTATGTTGTCAACTCGTGGTGCGCCACCCTATCGCCTCGTGCGGGGTTGCTGGAGGTTTCCGTTACCTCGCGCCTCGGGCTAGCCTCCGGTATCCCGTGCCGTGCTTGTGCCGGTTGCCTATGCGCCTTAGTGGGTTCTGCTCCAGTTTTCTGCCAAAGCCCAGGCTCTCTAATACGTATGTTTGTCCAGGGCACTTGGAGTTTCTACCAATGTGCAGTCTCGTGTGCTGGCTTGGCCATGTTTTCGACGCCGCCTCAATATGCAATGCGAAGGGCGTCACTAAAATACCACAGCGTTCATCCGAGCTTGCCTCCGACATTTCGCAGTTCTTACTCCATCGCGCAGTGGTCATTTGTCGTCGACGAATGACAGTGCCGGAGCCTACTTCATACACCTCCCACTTCCCAACGTTACCAGCGAGCATGTGCATGTGCATGTGCCGCTAGGTTGCATGACTGCCTGCTGTCGGGTGCTCCGTTGCTTATGGCACATGTGGCTTGCCAATTGAACCCTGGTAGCTTGAACAGGCTTTGGTGCTGTGCTAGTTCTCGTGGCCCCGCCGCATTGTCGTTCCGACTCGGAGGAGCTGAACGTTCAGCAGCATGCGGTGAGTCGTATCTTCTGGTCTTTCTGAAGTATAGTCCGTCTATGCGTCGGAACCTGGGCGTTCTTCTTCATCGCTCCGTTGCGCATGCTCTGCACTCTCTACCATGGACCATGCCTTATCCGCGATACTTCAAGAGACTGGAGGCTTCAGCATTCAGGCCCGGTCGTCTGTCTGGCTTCCCGGAGCACATGAACTGTCTTCTCCTCTCGAATTCTCATGTATGGAAACTGCGGTATAAAAGTGTACATGCATGACCCTGACGAACAACACACCGCCCCAACTGCACCATGGCACCCTCCTTCTGGCTCGCACAAGTCCTCCTCACGGCTGCATGCTTAGTCGACGCCAGGCCAGCAGCAAACATCACAGCTCGAGCCTCTATCTCCAGCCCACTCTTCCCTGTCTCTCCACAACTCAGCTACTGGACGACGTCGAAGTCGATATCGGGCTCCGTTGCGCTCTCCGACGCCACTTTCCGTCCTCACAACCAAATCACCGCCCTCGCACACCCATATGTCAATGCACCTGACGGCGAGTTATCGATGCGGGCCTTTTATCCTGCTGGCTCGTACAATTTCCAAAATAGCCCCCAGGGCGGGTTCTCGTTCTATGCCCCTGGGCCTACCAGCGTCGACTTGACGACGGCGAAAGAGGCTACTTTCGGTTACACCACGTACTTCCCATCCGGATTTAACTTCGTCAAGGGCGGTAAAGTCCCTGGCCTCTGTATGTACCCAGTTTCATATCGTTATATCTGTATCGTGAAACTTATGTTCGTCTTCATAGATGGTGGTAACAGTGACGACGAAGCTGTGTCGTGCTCAGGTGGTCGTCGAGATGACGGCTGCTGGTCCGCGCGCATGATGTGGCGCACCAGCGGCGCCGGCGAGCTGTACACCTACCTCCCACCAGACTTCAGCGCGAACCAGGTGGTGTGCAACATCGCGCCGTACTCGACGTGCAACGACATCTACGGCGCCTCGGTCGGCCGCGGCTCGTTTACGTGGGCGACGGGCGGGCGGACGACGGTCGCACAGCGCGTGCGCCTGAACGATGTCGGCAAGACGAACGGCGAGCTCCAGCTGTTCGTGGGCGGGAAGAGCGTTGTCAACGTCGGCGGCCTCGAGCTCAGGAATAGTTCCAGCGGGCGCATCCGTGGCTTACAGATGCAAACCTTTTTTGGAGGTGAGACATATGGTGGATGCGCATATGTACCTGATGTGATGCTAATCGTTGTCTCGGCTTAGGCTCTGACTCGTCGTGGGCTTCACCCAACGACCAGTACCTCTACTTCTCGGACTTCTCGGTAGCCATCACTGAGTCGCTCTGATGAAAGAAATAACATTCCGAAGTCTTGGTGCTGTGCATCTTGCTGTATTACTACGCTGCTATTGGGTTGTGCGTATGTTTTAGGGTTTTTAGGGTCGCCGAGCCTTTGTGGCGTCGGATAACTCGCCATGTCGGGTCAGTGTACAATAATGCAATGTTGTCTGAATCTTTTATGCCCTCACGATCACCTTATTCCTTGGGAACAACGCCTGCGTATGCCGGTATAGTACAAAAGTACGAAAGTCTTGGCGGATGAGGCGGTGAGGAGCGATCCATCTGAAGTGATGGATCCGGGAGGAAACAAAAACCAATTAGCCTCGTGAGCGCCCACGATATAAAGCGCAAATACGGCTAATTTACGCCTTGTCCTTGGACGTCGCCATCCCTCCTCGACTGTGTCGGTTTCTCTCTTCTCTTTAACGTCTACAGTCCCGCCGTTGTGCACCTGTCGCTCTTTCGCTCATAACTCTCATTAACGCTACTGATATCGGTCGAAATGTTTGTCTACAAGTCGCTCGTTGCTCTCCTGGTCTTTTGCATCGCTTCCTCCGTCTCCGCGCACCCAGACGGACACCACGGGGGCCTTCATCGCCGTCACAACCGTATCCGCAACCTCAAGGCGCGGACGTGCCACCCCGTTCAGCGTCTGGCTCCGCGTCCGTGTCCGCATCCTCGACCGAAGTTGCGTCGACCGAGCTCTCGTCGACCAAGGTCTCTGGGAACAATGCCGCTGTTAAGACGACGAGCAGCCATGTGGCCTCATCTACCCACTCCTCCGCTGCCGCCGCGCCCACGAAGATCAGCCTCTCAAGCTTGGCTGCGCTCGCGCCCATCTCGAACGCTGTCGAGTCGTGGTCCACCGCGCCCGAGGCATCTAACGCGCTCCCGCTCAGTGATGGTACCTTCCGCATTCACAGCCTCCTTACCGCTCTTCCCCACCCGTACGTGAACGCTCCCGATGGCCGCCTGTCCATGAAGGCGACGTACCCCAGGGCTCCTGGAACTTCCAGAATAGGCCCCTGGAGGCCCTCTCGTTCTACGCGCAGGGTCCGTCCAGCGTCGATCTCACCACCGCCAAGGAGGTTACCTTCGGCTACTCCGTTTACTTCGAAGAAGGCTTCGAATTCAACATCGGCGGCAAGCTCCCTGGAATCTGTAAGTGGCTTTCCCTTCCGCTCATACCAGTTAGCGCTCGTCCTAATGAGTTTCACAGATGGTGGAGACAGCGATGAGTCCGCTCTCAGCTGTTCTGGCGGCAGTCGCAGCAACCTGTGCTTCTCCTCACGCCTCATGTGGCGCGCGAACGGCGCCGGCGAAATGTACACCTATCTGCCACCCGCCTACGCTGCCAACGACGCCGTCTGCGCCATCGCCCCCAAGTCCGACTGCAACGCCAAGTATGGCGCCTCCGTCGCGCGTGGTTCCTTCATGTTTGACGCCGGCAAGTCGAACACCGTCAGCATGCGTGTCCGCTTGAACGATGCGGGCCAGCAGAACGGCGAGCTCCAGCTCTGGGCCAACGGCCAGAGCGTCCTCAACGTTGGTGGTCTCGTCCTCCGTGACAGCGATGCGGGCAGGATCAGGGGTATCATGATGCAGACCTTCTTCGGAGGTGCGTACACGCACAGCTCGCTTCTATGCGTGTAAAGCTGATGACGGATCGACATGATAGGCTCCACCCAAAACTATGCGTCGCCCAAGACTCAGAGCGCCTACTTCCGTGACTTCACGATCGCCGTTACCGAGAAGCTGTGAGCAGCAATGCACAGCGATTCACATCCCCTCACGCTATAGCAACGATCATCCATCGACCACTCCCTGTCCTTACCACGGCGCACACGTCCACATTGCTTTCCGTTCCCGCCCCCATCTCTTTTGCTTCATCTTAACATTATTTATTATGCTGTCTATGCTTCGATCGCAAGGCGGTATCGCACGCTCGAGGCGTGCCCAGATTGCTCCATGCCGCTCGCAAGCTGAGTAGCCGGTCGCGGCCCTCGATGGTGTCGCGCGGAGGTCCCAAAGTGTACGCTGGAGTGGTGTATCC
>JAKOGH010000152.1:0-12667 GCA_024811115.1 Terana coerulea
CAATGATCTCACCAATGAAGGCCTGCCGCGCATCTCGTACTGCCGTCCACGCCAGAAAATGAAGGCGCTGGCGACGCACGAGCAATATGGTGTAGGCTGATGATCACTGTTGAGCGCGCGGTGAGCTCGGAGGACACGCTGCGGGTCTCGTGCGCCCGGAGTATGGAGAAAAGGGTTCATATTTTAGCGAGTAGAGCTTCCGATACCTCCCGGAAAATTTGCTCTGGCGACAGGGTGGCAGCGAGCTCTCCTGTCCGCAACAAGAAACGCCGGACAATGCAGTATAGGGCGCGCGGTCGACGGAGGCGCGACGAGTCTATGGATGATCGTGTGGATCTGGGCGTGGGCGTCGTAATTCGTTGGGCGGCAAAAGCAGCGGAAGCCCTCGACGCAGATCGGTATGGTCATCCCGGCATGCAGGGTGTTGAACGCTTGCTAAAAGCAATGAGCAGAATTCACTCGCCGGCGCCCACGGCGCCTGATAGGCACCGACCGTGGAGGACAAAAGTGCAGTGCTCGAAGTTCGATGGGACCGGACCGCTTCCTGGCGTGCGACATCCACAAACAAGGCCGCTACCGCCACACGCAGGGCGGTGGACGGTTGACATCAGCAGCCTTGCACGCTGCTGCTGAACGTTGTTCCTGGAGATGGACATCATAACATAAGAAGGCGACAATCATCATCTCGACGCTCCATATAAACACGGGGGCGGGCGAATCTACGTTCCTCGTGATGCGCTCTACATAGCCGTTCTGTTTGTCGGCACCGCGCCCACCTCTACACAACATCTCCACAGCTCGAGAGTTGGACTTGTTTCAGCGTGTGCGAAGGAATATTTTCGGTGTGAACACTCCGCCTGAGGTCATAAAAACTTCTGTATTGCGCCAAATACTGACAGTGGTGTAGGATTTAGCCAGATTATGGTTCGTATTTACGGACGTAACGAACGCGTACAATGGAAAATTGGATGGTTCTGTCTCCAAGCGCATAGCCGGACAAATGTCGGTCCTCTCTTCAGTGGCAGGAAAGCGGTCGATGAAGCTGATACGCACAATCCTGCATCAAGTCAAGGCTGTTGAATGTCTACCGCCGCATCACTCGCATGCACGTAACCCGCTGTGCATGCGTTGTGCCGTAGTCTGTAGACCGCCTGGGCGAATAAACAGATATTCCAGCCGCGGCTACTAGTGTGGTTGTGTCTCGGAGGTGCTTCCGCGCCTCCACTGAAAAGCTCGTTTGGTCATGGATGATAGCGTCAGACAATGCTGCACAGCCCACCGTTTGAGGACTAAAAAGCGTTGAGTTGTGGGTGAAACATGGAAGATCGACCCAGATCAACGGCGGGGTGCGGCAGTAGCGCCCGACTGTTCCATTGAGCGCTGTGAGGCGCCGGCTCTTTGATCCCTCCCTCCGTGTACAGCTGCAGCTTGCTCCTGTGTTCCTGCCAACTTCCCGGGAATGCGGGGGTGATATGCATGCCTGGCGCATCACCAAACGTGATACATATATAAAGACCCTCAGAGCCCCGCAGGTTCGCTGCTGAATTGCACGCCGTCTCCCACTACACCGAGGTTCTCGGCCCTTTCTTCCCAACATACCTCACTACGCGCTTCTGTAGATTGATCCTAGCGCCATCTCTACTTTGCAGAGTCTGCAGACCTGCTCATCCACTTCTTATCTTCAAACCACCACCCAGTCTGCCCACCCCCACCGTCATTACGTTCAACATGAAGTCCTCCAACGCTCTCCAACGCGGAAAGGCATGCCTGAGTTGCAGGAAGCGGAAGATGGTGAGCTGTGACGCGATACGGGGTTTCGTCGCGCTGACGCCTGCGGTTGCAGAGGTGTGATGGGGAGCGTCCCGTCTGCACACAATGCGTCAAGGGCAACCGGGACAGCGAGTGTCAGTACCATGACAAGAAGCAGATCAGTCGCACGGAGATGCTGCGGGCAAAGGTGGCGAAGCTGGAGGCGAGGCTACGCGAGCTGGAGGTCGAGCACTCCGGATCGTCGTCGTGCACCACGCCTGTGGCCTTGTCACCGTCGCCGTCGACCTCGGGCTCTCCGCCATCTGAGGATCTGATGCTCCTACCGCCGCCGGGTAAGGATGTCACGAAAACAGTTTTACGGTACAACGCAGGCTAACATGCGCGTCTGTAGTGTCGGACTTCTCACTGCCTTCCAGTTCTTCCGCGTCTATCCCCTTCGAATGGGAGGATGATGACACCCTGCAGCTGGGCGCTAGTCTATCTTCGGACTCGTCGAGCTCCCAGGATTCGTCTGCGTCCTCCACGCCATGGCTCAACGATTTCGATGTGCCGTCGTTTCTTGCCGAGGCCTTCTTCGCGGCAAGCGACTACTCCCCCGGGCCTGTTCCTCAGATCCCCTCATTGGTTCGCCGCAGCTGGAAGATGCCGGCGCCGCGTCTCAGAACAAACAAAAGCTGTCGGTATCTTTACATCATCACCCACTGTATCTCATTTCTCACACAGCCGTCTCGGCATCTAGGCTGGACATATTCTTCGCTCACCGACACCAGTGTTCCTTTGATGTTCACATCGAAAGATTTCGGGCCTCAATTGCCTCGCCGCCTCCACAACAACCCCACCCGGCTTTGTTGGACGCCATGTACTTGTTGGCATGTTACTTCTCGCAGCTACCTCAGTACACCGCCCAAGAACAACATTATCTCCAACGGGCACTTGCTGGGATTTCCTCATCTCTGCAAGACCGCGATCGACTGATACAGATCGTCCAGGCGTCGTGCCTCATTGCTACCTATTTTTCAGCAAAGGCAGGACGCTTGAAGGCTACTACCATTCGTCGACTGCGGCCCGACTCGCCGTGAGCCTCGGCCTCCACCAGATTAAATCTGAAGACTGGTACCATTTCCAGCTCGAGATGGGGTCCAGTGCGGCGGTGGCGCAACCGGCCTTCCTGACCTTCAAGTCCTCGCTGCAGCTCCCCGCGCCACGAGACGCCGTCGAATACAGCGAACGCATCGCGGCGTTCTGGCAGGTCTTCTCGGTCGACCGCGCGTGGTCGGTGGCGAGCGGCCTGCCCGCAGCTCTCCCGGACGACGACAGCCCTCGTGCGCACATCGAGACCACATGGCCGTCTTCGATTGGCGAGACACAGGTACGGTGGTGTTCTCGGACGGCGAGTGGGGGCTCACGCGCTTTGTTAGGACATATTCGAGTGCCTGCAGCCCCTCAACTACCTTGACGGCGGCAAAGCGAACCCTTCTCTGCGCGCCAAGGTCATCAAGCTCTTTGAGATGGCCTATCGGCTCTCCTCCAGTGCGTCTGCCCCCAGTTTTGCCGCGCACACATGACCCCAGCTCTGACTATCTCTGCGGCGTGGTGCAGAGGCGTACGACAGCGACGAGCGCCTGTGGCAAGACCTGCGTGCGATCGACGCGGCGATACAGCAGTTTGGCGCGCAGCTGCCCGCGCTCGCGTCCTCGGTGTACCACGACCAGCTGTCGCCGAACGACGTCGAGCTCATATCGATCCACACGCTCATGCACGCCGCCACGATCCACCTGCACCGCGACCTGCTCGCCGTGCACCCGGCGTCGTACCAGCGCTGCCTCGCCGCCGCGAACACGATCACGGGCATGATCCGCGAGCTCAACGAGGGGGACTACGCGTTCCTGAACCCCATCATCAGCGTATGTCGTCCCACTTGCGTCTGAGCGTGACGCGTGCTGACGCCGCCGGTGGTGCAGTCGTGCTGGAAGTGCGCGGCGCACGTGTATCTGCAGGCCCTTGCGATGCAGCAGGCGCATACGTTGCAGTCTGTGCTCGCCGTGGTGAGCGGCGCGCTCGACACATTGACGGCCGCGCTGAGGCTCCTCGGGAGGGTGTTCCCCGTCGCAGGTACGCTCAGCTATGTCCTATCGCCTCGCGTTTGAGGCACTCATGTCATCCCATCTGCGCAGCACATGATGCGACTAAGACAGATTCGGAGCGGGCGCTGACATTGTCCACCTTGTTCTTGCCCTCGTGATTTCTGTTATTTATTTTTCTTCGTTCATATCCATCCCTATCTTATGATTTGCTCACGACTCCCTCACGCATTATTATCTTATCTTGTATAATGTAAACTCCGGACGGTGCAACCGCTTCTCGCAACCAGTGTATCCATAGTCTTTCCTTTTTCGTCTCTTTACATGTCATCAAATTAGGCAGTAGCTACTAGTAGATTTGGATGTGGAGGATGTGCTCCGCTCAAACGTTGTCGTACGGTGAATAGTTGAATACGCAACGAAGATCGCGTGTGCTGTGCGGTGTACTCCCGATACTCGAGTAGGAAAAATGGGCTTCGACGCCCGCGGTAATCACGAGGCATAGCGTGGGCAATGAGACAGGGCTACATGCTCATTGGATTATAGCCTACCAGCCTCGCGGAAGGGCGAGCGCGCTCGTATGTAGTGAAACAACGCAGCACGGGCATGCAGAGACAATACATATGGTGACGTACGGGCGGACACAGACCAGCAGAAGATCCCACGGCCAAAGCGTCTGCACACTCGGCGGTTGGCGAAGACTGCAGAGGCGTATTCTCTTGCCGCGCAGACCTTCCGATGGAGTGTTGATTCAGACGCCTGGAGTAGCGAACGTAAACGTGTAGGTGCCTTCGATGTGGGCTGCAGAGATAGCTTGAGAATGCCGTGACATTGGGCCTCGCTTGCTCTCCTCGGTGTTAGGTTTCGCGGGGTATGTTTGCGGGGCCGAGACATCAGAAATAAAACCGAGTGCTCACCAGCTGTAACCGGGCAAATGTTTCTCCTAGCCAGTGTCCGCCTACGAGAAACGGAGAAGGGAGTAAACCTGTTGAGCGAGCAAAATATGTCGGTATATAGGGTGCTCAAAGTGTCCCCGCGTGTGGCCGCAGACGCATACTCCCGTGTGAGCAGCGTCGCAGCCATGTAATCGTGACCTCAATCTGAGGAGCGCCCGAATCATTAAAGCAGCCTTCTCGAGGGGGCTTCTCGGGCGACGATCCGCTGGATGAGTACTAGTGCTTGCGTAGGTAAGCAGTACATAAGCAGGGGTCACCCGCGGGAGAAGCCACCACAGGCTCACACAACCGCAGCTCAGCTGTCGTGCGCACGGCCGACCCCGTTTTGGGAAGCGGCAGAGTCTATATATACCGACGCTGACAGAACCGCCCGACTCGGAGCCGTTGTTGGGTCGCCGTGGGCCGGCGGAGAGCAATGTCTTTGCTTTGAGGTCCGAAAAGCTGTGGATGGGGTGAGACTGGCCCGTCGTAAATGTGTCGACAATGAAGTGCTTACCACCGAAGACCTTTCAGCCAAACAGATCGTTTTCTGGAATCTCCATCGTCTACTGCAAATGGTTGACGAGGACAGGTGGAATACAAGGCGCGACGCTATAGTAACCATATGTCATCAAATGGCCTGCGACGAGAGCCCGTGAGGGTCTCTGAGGCATATTTGGCAACTCCGGAGTAGAGATGACAGGCGTCCTGCCATGCGTAGATAGCAGTGGACCCCGAGCGAGAGGATTATTGGCTTCTTGCCGAGCATTCTGCGGAGGGTGTACATATCGAGTACTATTCTTAGAGCTTCATAGCCTTGGCCTCACAAGAGTCAGCCTCGAGTGCCAAGACATACCATACACGGACAGATACGTACAATTATTATGCATTGTGGAGATACATTCTATAAGTCTTGTACATGATAAGGAGCTAGTGTGCGGCCGCAAATCCAAGATGGTAGGATCAGTGGCGGTAACGTCCACGCTTCACAGAGCAACATCGGCATACACCCATAGTCAAGGCTGGTAACCACCACCCTAGGTTGAAGAAGGTGGTTAAATGTGGGCGGGGGCCGCTGAAGATACTAGCTCGACCGCGCGACCGCCGCCGCCGCCGCCCCAGGCTCCGAATGGCTAAGTTTGGTAGCGGTTGGCAAGCTTGACACGTCCTTACATGATACTAGGAAGACAAAGTAAGACAAGCACGATAGGACGATTGCTTGAATGATTAGAAGATCACGTACCACCTCGTTTGGGCCGCCTCTGGAGACCTGGCTCTTCAGGCATCTCATTGCCCTTCCGCAGCAACGTGTAAGTTATCAAATGTCTTGTCCAAGCTTGCCAGGAAGTTTGCGACGCCACGGAAGTTTCGGCTGCCCGCATCAGCGTTCGTCTGGTGGATCTCGAGCAGAGCATTGGCATACGTCTCGGGGTCGAGATCGACGCCGTCGCCCGCAAGCTTCGCCATGGCAGCCACCCTCATCCCCCGGATGCACCCCTCGAAGTTTTTGCGAAGCGGCTCGAGACCCCCAGGGACCCGGGACAGAAGGGTATACAAACGCTGCAAGTCTTCATCCTGGCCGTGATCGAGGAGAGTCTGGAAACCGTTGCACAATCGCTCAGCGTGCTCGCGGATGAAGATACGCTCGAAAATTGTTGTGAGAGCCTTGCTGGTGATTGGATCCAGGTATCGTTCGACGCGATCATCTTCCTCGCGAAGGCGCCCCTCCACCGTCTTCAGGTAATCAGACAGGTAGTCAGAGAGGCTATTATCATCGAGTAACGCTTTGGGCTCCTCGTTGTAGTACTTCTCAGCAGCCTCAAGGAACGGTTGCTCGAAGTGCTCCTTATAGACCTCGTACGACCTCTTGTTGATGTCGCTCTCGTCCAGACCGAGACAGACAGACGAGTCGACGACCTTCCTGATCAGCTGTTCGTCAACGGCTTCACCGTTACGTTCACGTTCAACAAGGCGAAGAACGGCGGCTGTCAGCCTTTTGCCCTCGCCTTGAACATGCACGAAAAAGTTGGTGTGCCATTGTACGAGGGCAAGCTGACCATATTCCATAGTCAGTTTGGCATGCACGTGAATACTGATGCGGGACATACTTTGTAGACGGGGTAAACGCCTGTGTTACCTCCATCACGCTCTCGCTTTACCCAGTGGCGGTTGAGGTAAGTGAAGCATCTACCGAGATAATCGGCACCAGTGGTGTACCGATGCCATTCCTTCGCATAGTATTGCAGCAGTGCTTCGTCCTGCAGACCATCCGATTCCTACAACGCCGCAGCATCTATCACTGAGTCATCCAACATCACTACCCTATATAACACTCACGCCTCTCAGGGTCTGCAGGTGCGCAGCGAAGTATTCAACGAGGCTATTGTACAAATCCGAGCCCCTGCGATTTGCTCCAGCTACGCACAAATAAGTAAGTACTCTAGCTATATCTTCAAAGGAGATAATGCAGGACTCACTTCGTTGATTTAGAGCTGCCAAGTCGCCCGAGCCATGCGCTGGTAACTTGGAAGATGTGCAGTAATTGGTAACAACCATGTGAAGTTGCATGTACCGCGAGTACGGAATCCCGGTTTGAATGACAGACATGATTTGGTCGGCACCCTTCTCGAGGAAAGCCCAGGTAGTGGCAAGGTCAGCGTTCGCCGGCGGCATTGCAGGAAGGGCCGCCATCCTGGAGAATTGCCAAGATGTTTATCGAGGAAGGTGGGGTGGATGGTTGCGGGTATGTAGGAAGACGGTAGGGGCCTCAGTAGGGTAGTCAGATGTATCTCCATAATATAAGAGGCTCACGTATGAAGTAGTCGCCACCCTTTGTGCAGTGCGCCGCCGCCACTCACCCGCGGCGTTTGCGTTCATTGACGTGACTGAGCCTTTGTTCTGGCGGGCCCGGAACTTGCCTTGATGCAATTAGCGCCGCCGGCCGGCTTCGGCCAGCCCGAAGCCGGCGCTAGGATGTCTACTAAGTTTCCCTCAGCTCTACGCCGTGAACACTGCTGCGGTCGCAACATTCAACATTGTCCTTGGGTACTTTACCTTAAATACTTAGTCAATTCATCGACAAACAATCCTACAACACCATGACAATCGGTCATTCCAAAACATATATGCATACATACACTAAAAATCCAGCGTTGAGTGTCTACTTCGTCAACATTGTGAAGCTCAGATAACTGTACCCGGTACTGAGCATGAATCCACGACCGCCCGGGGATTGCGTTGTACATCATCTACTGCGCCTTCTCGCTCACAGCCTTCTGCACCTTCTCCTGCCCCGTCTTGAGCTTCTGCTCCGCCGCCTGCGCGCCGCCAAAGTTCTTCCACGTGCGCGCGCCGAACAGCGTCGCGAGGAACAGCGCACACACCGCACGCGCCGTCTCGGGGTCCACGGGCGCCGCCTTGGCCTCCGCCGCGCCCGTCCAGCCGAGCAGCGAGTAGTGCAGCTCGGCCCAGTACGGCTGCGCGTGCGTGAGCAGCGCGTAGAGGCCCGTGACGAGCGGCGCGGCCCAGAGGTCGGCGGTCGTCCAGCCGTACGGGAGGAACTCGGGCGGTGTCGTGAGCGAGAGCGCGTAGGGTTGCAGGAAGGAGAGCAGGTTGACGACAAAGAATCCGGTGTTCGCGGTTACCTACAAATGACCAGACAGGCAGTTAGCTATGTTTATAACCATGGGCAGAGCGAAGCGGACGTACCAGGGAAGTGAGTAGGAGTGTCCAGGGAGACTCGGAGATCGTGGGCGAGGAATGCGCAACTACAGCGGGAGGGATGAGGTTGCAAAGAAGGAATGCACGCGAGATGCCATCGAAGAGCGACAGCGGCAGCTCGCTGTTGAGCGTGAGGTCGGGGACGCTTGGCAGATTCTCCACGAGAGCCTGCATCCCGATGTACAGTATCGGGACAGCGCCCGAGAGCATGAAGGACGGTGTCAGCCCCAGGAAGGGTCCTAGAGTATTCCACCACATGAGAACAGTCAACTTTCAGAAGTCAAATCTCAGCAATCTTACCGGTAATTGCTTCGCCTCCGTACACGACAAGCAGCGTCGTGAACGCATTCCGCACGAAGGATGGCTCCTCTACCTGGCGCGTCTCCGCACCGGCCTGCGCCCGCTCAGCATGCTTCGCCTTGAGCTGCTCGCGCACCTGTCTCAAGATGAGACACAGCCGGAACGACGCTGCGATGTCCAACAGGGACACGGGCGTGCCCAGGAGCGCGGTCAGTGGCTGCGTGGGTTGCAGAATTGACTTGTAGAATTCGACGATGGGCTGCACTACGAGAGACATAGTGGCAGAGTGTGTACGAACGACGTTTCAGGCGGCAGTGACGAGAGTAAGAGCGGCGAGCATCTCAGCAGAACGCGCCGGTCATGGCAAGCAGGGCGCCACCGACGCGCACGAACGTGTCCTTCTTCCACGTGGCAGCAGCTGTATAGATTGCGTGTAGGTTACTAATTTACCCATGGTACAATGGCGTAGTGGCTGTAATGGCCCTAAACCGGGAATGTGAGGTGGTCTAAAGCTCCAACGGGTTCACTCGTCTGTGCGCTGGTTCAAGACCGTCCCCTCCAGAAAACTTGGTGTCCCGTTTAACCGCCCGCGGCGTAGGCTGTGGGTTGGTGCGGGATAACCCGTCCTTGACTGGCCAGGGAAGCAATTCCGCAACCTGCAGGACGCGCCGAGTTAGTCTTCGGAGATAAGGACGAGTCGTCAGTACGCGCGGATGAGCCGTGCCCCTTGCAAACCTTTTCAACGTTCTTTTGTTCGTCCTTTGAAAGTCCCGTTTACTCTTTAGTATTTACAGTCTACCGTTTACGGTTTGCTCACTGTGTATCAAATTCTTGCTCGAAGTTGTCTTTTATTTCAGTTTCCCGCCGTCATTCCAGAAGTAAAGTATAGTTGAGGCAAGAGAATTACAACAGAAAGCGAGTATCACTATGTACAGAGAAATCCGATCGCCCACACATCCATCCAAACCGAAAAGCTCGTCCTTTAGCAGCACTTGCTTCCCTGGTTCGCCTGTGGGTCTACCGACGGCGTAACGAGGATCGAGTCGCCGGTCGAAGGCTTGATGGGGTCAGCCGATTGCTCGAGGGACTTGCTCGACACAATGCGGTAGATGTCTAACGTCATAAGCGCATGAGTCGCTATGTGGGCAGAAGCGTCCAGGGTTCAATGACGTACCGGTGAGGATAGTCTGGAAGGCAGACTCGACGTTCGAAGCGTCCAGCGCTGAAGTCTCAATGAACGACAAACCGTTCTCCGCTGTTCAGGACCAACTCTGCATCAGCATGCCTCCGCAGCTGAGGATGCCAAATGCGGCACGCACCAGCAAAGCTCTTTGCCTCATCCGTGGGCACAGCCCGGAGATGCTTCAAATCACTCTTGTTTCCGACGAGCATGATGACGATGTTCGAGTCTGCGTGGTCGCGGAGCTCCTTCAGCCACCGCGTGACGTTGGTGTACGTCTGGTGCTTCGAGATGTCGTATACCAACAGCGCACCGACGGCGCCGCGGTAGTATGCAGACGTAATGGCGCGATAACGTTCTTGGCCGGCTGTCCAGTAGACATGTCAGCGATACATGTACGAAGAGAAAGGCGGTGCGATGGGCGGTAGCAAGCGGGAGACGTACCAGTATCCCAGATCTGTGCTTTCACAGTCTTCGTATCAATGGCCAGGGAACGTGTGGCAAACTCCACCCCAATGGTCGACTTGCTTTCCAGGTTGAACTCATTGCGCGTGAATCGCGAGAGCACTATGTTCCCAGGTCGTTAGCGAGCGCAACGTGCATCCAAAGCGAACAGGATCCATCAAGGCGACGATAAGGAAGGCAGCGCAGATGAGCCCAGGTAAAAAGCAAGAACCGATGCACGAGGATACGTACGGTTACTAGAGAGTAAGGAGGATCAGTAAGGCGGGGATGGGTCGCATGAGCGGCAGCAACTCACGATTTACCGACACCTGAGTCTCCAATAAGGACGACCTACATCACAAAGTAAAGTGTTCAGCTTCAGACCATCCAAAAGAGCAGCATACGACGCACCTTGAAGAGGAAGTCAAAGTTGCTCTGGTCTGCCATTGCGCTTCAAATATCTGTGTCCCGGTGCGTGCGTGTTCGCGTGTAGTATCTCCGTATGCGCAATGTCCTCGTTTGCTTGCTGTGTGCTACCGCGGTTCGTCGCTGGGCGTGGATCAACGAGAGACTGTAGAGGGCAAATAAGCGTTGGAAGGTGCGGAAGAGAAGAGGGTTTGTACAGAGGCGGTGTGGGAGGAGCTGAGACGAATGTTGGTGGCTGCTGTCGGTACGGAGACTGAGACGCACGTCGCCCAGGCGCTGCCCGCGGAGTTCGAATTGGTCTCCTGGTCTCCCGCCCCCACAACTTGAACGTTTGAACTGCCACATCCAGAGCGGGCAGAATATTCAACGATTATTTGCCTGCGAATAATGCTAAAGCTAGCTGACGTACGACAGTCCATGGTGTTTCACCCTAGACCTTCAATCTTTACGACCGCTTCCCACTTTCTGTGCATGTATGCGTTGGAAAGCGTCGAGACTCGAGAAGGACTCGGATTAATGTATGGTACGCTATGATTTCCCACTAGCTGATAGAACACTCAATCAAACCGATGAATGGTTCTACAGGCAAAAAAAACCTCCTGGGTGAATAGATATCCTTACCACTAAACGATGGTCGTTGTATGCGTACGACTGGCTGCCCCCGGTGAACGGCCAAACCATTGGCAAGCCCTCATACTGTAACTTGGGCTGGGATCCCAAGCAGGATTTTCTTTCAGCTCTCTTTGAGGATATTGACTAATCTCA
Source organism: Terana coerulea (assembly GCA_024811115.1). NCBI lineage: Eukaryota > Fungi > Basidiomycota > Agaricomycetes > Polyporales > Phanerochaetaceae > Terana > Terana coerulea. The sequence continues at coordinate 11,622 of JAKOGH010000152.1, forward strand.
TGTCGAGCCACGCTAATGCATCGAGCCACGGGCTAGTATTTGAGGCGAGTGGGTGTGCAGGGGCGGGAAGCCCTCTATACCGTCCTAAGCACCCGCCAATACCCCTAATTATCGTCTCTGGTGACATGAGTTCCGTTTATACTGCAGTGTCGCGGAGTATGAATTCTTTCTGAGTAAGTATAACAATTTTATTCGCCATCAATGTGCTCTCATACTATTCAATGCAGGATTACTAATGTGTGCCGGGAGGACACTAGGGCACCGCGACCAAGGAGGCGCGTCACGGATGGAGTGATAGTAAGTGATCAATCAATGCATTGTGAGGTTGTTCGTGATCTAACAGACGAATTTCTGCAGCGGTGAGTTGCAGGTACTCAAAATGGAAGACGCACATAACACTTGCCGCTGAAGGGCTAGCCTCTGGCAATACGAGGCTCAAATGCAGCATTCCGATTGACATTAGAAATCAGGCACTTCTCTGACTCAACGGTGGCCATGTTGGCCATGTTGCAGTGGTGAGAAGTCCCTTCCCCGCATAGCTGCATAAATGTTCGAACTCAGCATGACTCTTCCAGGACACGCCCTCGGCAAGAGTGAAGCAGAGCAAGAGTCTATTGTCAGGACTGAATAACGGGGATGCGCCATCGGGAACGTGCGCTGAAGTGACCACCACTTCCCAAACGGCATGTGTTCGGCCGGATTTCAGGGGATGGCCAAACCCCGTCGCTACCATCAGGGTGGCCGCGGACTCCAGTCACTTCGATGGCGGACAAAGGACTGTCACGGCGCGTCAGCGCATCAAATTGTGCTTGTGCATCGTGTTACTTGACATTCCTTTATGTGCCAGGCTTCGGAAACGATATGAAAACTCGGATGCAGACCTCTGGCATCGCCACGAGCACCGCAGGCTCCCTATAAAATCTGTGACCTTGAAGCTGACCAACTCGCCTCCATCTCCCCGACCACCTTCTCGTCAATGGATGCAGAAATTCCTCGCCCAGACTCTTCGACTGCAAGCAGTTCCGCCGGCAAAAGGCCCACAAGCC
>JAKOGH010000153.1:0-16091 GCA_024811115.1 Terana coerulea
CCCAGTGGATGAGTGTAAAACACCGAGGCTGATTGTGGACCAACAGACTGCTTGGGCCCTGATCGACGCCGGCTACTCAGTCACGGTTGTCTCTGAGCGCTGGGCATCATTGGAAAATCGCATCACCTCCCAGATTGCTGGTGCTCTGTATGTCTTTGGCAAATGCTGGATACGACCCTCATATGCTCACAAATGTTCGACAGGTGGGAATGGCCGCCGGCTGTCTGCGGCAGGCACACGGACGTCATTTCGCTGACGCTTTCCAAGGTCTGGTGCCAGACGTCGTACAGCGCCTTCGAGAAGTTGAACAAAGTGCTTCCCATCGACGGCCCGGCTGGCCACGGAATCCGGTTGAGGGTGGCGAACTTCTTCTTCGACAAGCCGATCGAAGAGAATGAGGAAGAGTACGAGAAGATGGTCGAGATCGAGGCGGCTAAGGTACGGGATTGGTCTCGGAGTAATGCTTCTTTTGACCTGAATCATTTATAGATTCCTGGCTATGAGCGCGACTCCGAGCTGGTCACGAAGCATGCAGTGAGCCAAGAGGCCGGTGTCGTTGATGCCTACAAGCACATATCGCCGGTGGTTGATACTGATGCGTACATGATGTGGCTGCGCGACCTCGTTCAGGCCAAGGGCGGCAAGGTCGTCACCGAGCACATCTCCGGCGACCTGCTCGAGCATGAAGACGAACTTCTCCAGCGTTTCGACGCCCAATACATCGTCGATGCGACTGGCCTCGGTGCGTTTGAAGCCGCGGGCGACAAGACGGTGTACCCTCTGCGCGGTGCACTTATTCGGGTCGTCAACGACGGAACCAAGTTCCAGAAGGTCACGGAAGCCCTCGTTGTTGCCAACGACTACAGTAAACGGGACGAGGACGGCGGCATTGTCTTCATTGTGCCGCGCAACGACATGACCCTCATCCTTGGAGGTACATATTCTGCTTTCCTGTTCTATTAAGTGACGGCCCACCAACTCTTTACGTGCAGGGATTGCTCAATCAAATGAGCCCAACCTGGATTTGACGCTCGATAGCCCAGAAATGCGCAGGATGCGAGCTCGCTGCAACCGCTTCGTCCCGGGACTCGAGAACGCGGAACTCGATCCTCACTCTCCTATTGTGCAAGGTCTCCGGCCCGCTCGCGGCGAGAATGTGCGGGTGGAGCGCGAGCTCCGGAGAAAGGCCAACGGCTCATTGAGTAGGATTGTCCACTCGTATGGCCAGGGTGGGTCCGGATTCACCCTGTCTTTTGGATGCGCTGGAGATGTCCTTGCACTGGTGGAGGAGGTGGATGCTGGAATCGCTCCGACACCTCTGAAGTTGGAGCATGTCTGTGCGGCAGTGACAGCATGAAGTTTGTTTTCTAGAATCTTGGGTCGCTTTGATCGCCATTATTTATTACCATACATTAATGCAGCCTCTTCAGTCCTTTATTTCCCGTCATTTATATTTACCATGCTTAAGACGTATATGTATAGAATTGCATGCGATGGGAGTTGGCGTGGGTGCAAGTGATATAGACATATTCACAGCTACTTTGCGGCACTCTGGCACTTAAGTCCTGTCCAATTCGACTTAACATCCTGCGTGCACTTGTCGGATTCCATCCTTATCTACCCTCGGTTCACGAGCTGATCATAGCCCGCGCGAAGCTTTCTTGAAAACTTCGATATCAGGGCACAACCTCTCTGCCACCACCTGGCAATAGTCGGGTTGTTAGTACGAGAAACCATTACAGCACACAACTGGCATTGGCTGAGCTACTCACTGCCTAACCTTCTGGGGCGCCCATGAACGCGAAATAACCTTGGTTCCTTGAAGAGCCTGGGAAATACTTGAGCTAGCTTAGGCGAACCCATTTCATCACGAGTCGTCCAGCCTGTACTTGTAGCGGCAGCCATATGGCGCCAGCATAAGACTGTCTTTCCAGTCTTCTTGTTCAGCTCTATGAACACATCCTCGATTGGATGGAGCATATCCTTATCTACGCATGCAGTTGCAGGACTTCCGGTGATGAGCGAAAACGTCACCAATTGCAGGCGGTTGCACCCTCGCATACAGGTAGAAAGTATCAAAATAAGGTCTTGGGGACGGCGCAGGCACTGCGCATAACGTCGAGAACGGTAAGAGTGATGGTGTGCAGCACCCGAGAGGGTGCAAATGCGTGAGGAATAGGTACAAGTATGTGAGTGACCTATATACACTACAAGTGGTGTCCGGGTGCAGTAAGCATAGTAACGGTACCTTAATAACACTAAAATACCGAAATCTGACAGAAAGGACTGCAGCTACGCTCTCCCACACCATCCTTGCTTCATCATTATTGCGTATGAGAAGGCACAGAGTCAAGTCTTCCAAGACGGCGGAATATTCCAGGTTAAGACTCGGCAATACAACTACGCCAGGAAGGGCTTATGAATATGTATACCAGAATCATGAGGGTAGAAGCTCTTACGAATGGTTTCCACGCTGATTGTGAACACTAGGTGTGACAATGTAGGTCCAGTGGCCTGAATGAGTTTTTGAAGTTCAGGCATCGCATGGGAGTGTTGTTGAACATGCGTGTACTGGAACGCGTCTGGGATGTATTGAAGCCAGTTCAGAGTCGCCTGCAACGAATTGGACTCCCTTAACCGGGCGAAAAGGCCCGGAGAGACTATGCACTGGTCTAGATTGAGGTGTTCAAGTTGGACGGGGAACAACGGCGCAAGACCGGGAGTAGCTGTTTCCTCAACATCAATCAGATACCCACAAGCTCGTAGCGCACGTAAGCTTGTAAAACAGTCCATGAACACGTGGAGCACCCCTCCTTGATCATCCGTTGACTCGGAATCGGAGAACGGGCCCCAGGTACATCTCTCCAGATCAACATAAGGGTGGTCAGGCTTGAGATGAAGGGACCGCGATCCGGAATTTCTTTTATTTCCAGGGAACCCTGCCGTAGGAGTAGTCGGACCATCGTTAAGTCCTACAGATGAGGAAGTAGCGCAATGATTGCCCGAAAGAGAGCGACGTCAATGGAAAGAACTACAGTCAAAGTCGGCGGACGTACGAAGAGTGGATCCAAGGGCTTATGTGCTGACAAGACCAATGTCAAGAATTTGATGTGGCGACAAATCTTGGGAGATTGATGCAGAAAGTCGCAGAAATCCGCCAGCGAACTGTTGTGCTGCATGCGGCCCTGCTCGTCTGTCTCCCATCCTCGCTCCGGTATCTCCTCGAGCTCGGTATAGCCATGCCATGAGTCAGAGTCCCACACGGTATTTGGCCCAAATTCGAAGGCGCAGTCTTGCCATAGATATGATTGGGCGATATCTCTCCATAACCGGCAGACAAGCGTGCATGAGCGAAGGGCTATTTTGTAGGGACAAGCCCATGCGAGGGATGAAGGAATGCAAGTATGGGGCCGAGAAAATCCAAAGGTAAGTCGGTATTTCATTGCGTCCAGTCATGCGGCACGAACAGTAAGCACGCCGAGTACGTGTGCTGGTCTGGCTGTCATTACACAAAAGATTTTGTTAGCCTGTCTTTCATTACTATCCCTCGGTAGAAGAAATTCACAATACCCGTACGATTGCGCGTATTGACTAGTGGGAGTGTTGAAGAGAGAACGTCAAACCAAATGGAGTCAACAGGAACGTGACGGTGGTCAGGACGAAAGCCTAACGTTAACGTTGAAACGTTGAAACGTTGAAGCTGAAGTTTGAACGAGGTCGTGCCAACCAAATCTGGCGCGTGCGCCGTTGCCACAAAGGCGCCGTGAAGATGAAGGGCTTTCCCGTAGCCGGATCACAGAGCTTTGATCCGTGTAGCTTCATCTTGTAACTTAGTCCGGAGTCACCGACCATGACTTGTCCCTGCTGGCTGTATACCGGCTCCGCTGGACTGACACTCTTCGACTCATGCACAGCACTTATTCTGAGCTTAACTTGGACTCGAGATGCACCATATTTCTCTCTACTATAACTACATCTCCTAGCTGCTCCTTACCTGCTACCATCTGTTCGCAGCAGTGAGCGGACCCTTCACAATTCGACATACGAGCACGGCCAGCGACCGACCGGATACTAGTACGTTTCGAGACAATGCAAGACAATAGCGTACTGTCGGTCAAAATCGCGAACTCGCCACTGTCCAAATCACCGCAGAATGGTTACTTCGAGATACTCAGGAGCACCGGGGACGCCGGGGTCACGAAAGTAAGCAGCTTGACCATGTAAGAGGCTATGGGGAGCTTCAAGAGTACCAGGCAAGAACTCGGGAGGTGTTTGAGCGAAGAACTAGGCATGACACGGCAAATATGTATGTGGCGGTTCGAATCAGTCCAGAATAACTACTGACTATTCCACAGACGCGAATGGCTACAATATGCGGGCTGGGAAGCTAGTCAAATGGAGCTCTCTCGGGCGCGTTCCATCTTTGAACGGGCTCTGGACGTCAATGCGCAGAGCGTCGAACTCTGGCTCAGCTACGTGGAGGTGGAGATGAAGGCTCGTAACGTTCAACATGCTCGCTGCATTCTCGACCGCGCTGTCACCCTCCTTCCACGAGTAGCCACGCTGTGGCACAGGTATATTTTCTTCGAGGAACAACTAGAAAACATATCAGGTGTGCGCCAGGTATTCGAGCGATGGATGAAATACACGCCGGGCGACGAAGCCTGGCTTGCCTACATCGAGTTCGAGGAACGTTACGCTGAGCACAACAGGGCAAGCGCAATCTTCGAGCGATGGGTTGCAGCCCGGCCCAGCCCACACGCATGGATCAAATGGGGAGGCTTTGAAGAGCGATGGGGGAACCTGACGAAAGCAAGGGAGGTGTTTCAGACAGCCATCAAGTTCATTGGCGACAACGAGCAAGATATCGAGGCGGCTCAAGACGTTGTCGTCGCTTTTGCGAAGATGGAAACTCAACAGAAGGAGTTCGAGCGGGCGCGCGGCATATATAAGGTAAGAACCCTACGTATTGCCAGCACTCTTTCGGTATACTAAGCACCATATAGATCGCTCTATCGAGTAGTCTTTTGCGTAAGGAATCAAGCTCACTGTATACAGCATATGCTCAGTTTGAAGCCCAGTATGGAGCGTACGCTTCCGCCGAAACCACTGCTGTCAACAAGCAGCGCATGCACTACGAGAAGTTGCTGTCACGCAAAGAGAGAAACTATGATGCATGGATCGACTACGCGAATCTGGAGGAAAATGCCTTGCGAGACACATGCACGAACGCGCTCACAGGGGAAATTAGACAGCGGGCTATTACCCGGGTACGTGAGGTGTATGAACGCGCTGTTGCGCAGATTCCTCCCGAGAGCAGAAAGCACAGTTGGCGAAGATACATCTTCCTGTGGCTCAACTATGCCCTATTCGAGGAGTCTGACGCAGAAGTGAGTGGCCTTGCTCGTCATGTCTAGGTCATACAGGGCTAACTGATACGTCAGGACTGCACACGAGCTCGGCACATCTACGAAGGGGCACTGAAGCTTATACCGCACAAACAATTTACGTTCGCAAAGGTCTGGCTCCAGTATGCTCACTTCGAGATTCGACGACTGGAAATTGATAGGGCGAGGAAGATGCTGGGAGCGGCGATTGGGATGTGCCCTAAAGGTGCTCTATTTAAAGGGTACATTGCACTTGAAGTGAAGGTATGCATGCACGTCTTCTATGTCATCTGTAGCATCACACTAATCACCTTGCAGCTTGGGGAATTCGATCGTGCGCGAACGCTGTATCAGAAGTACATAGAGGTATGTATACAGGCTTCTCACAGTGCTCCAGAATTTTGAACTGACGTCTTCCTCGCAGTACAATCCCACGAACGCTGGTGCTTGGTTACGCTTCGCCGAGTTCGAGGCACAGCTGGGTGACCTGACACGCGCACGCGCCGTGTTCGAACTCGGTATCTCTCAGCCTACACTGGCCGCGCCCGAGCTGCTCTGGAAGAAGTACGTTGACCTCGAAGTGGCGGAAGGCGAGCGGGCGCGGGCCCGCGAGCTGTACGAACGACTCGTCGCGGCGAGCGCATCTGTCAAGGTCTGGGCATCGTACGCTCACTTTGAAGCAGCGGCGATGTGTGCACCACAGAAGGATTGGGAGGATCAAGGCGGGGACACAAGTGTCAAGATGGTACCAGGCGACATGGAATTAGCGAGGCGTGTCTTCGATCGCGGTTATCAGGACCTCAGATTGAAAGGTCTCAAGCATGAAGTACGTCTATCTGCCATGATCTCTCTAGTACCGATGTCTCATGTGTTCTAGCGATTGGAACTATTACATGCGTGGAAGAGAATTGAGGAAGACTACGGTACGCTTGAAGACATTGCCAAGATCGAGCGTATGATGCCTGTCCCAAGAGCTCGGCAAGCTGACGACTTGGTCGGAACGGCGGTTGAAGGTACGTATACCCTCATGCTGCATTGATTCACCACGCTGACAGAGCTTCGTTCTACTCAGACGATCAACTCGTATTCAAGAATGACGAGGATGAGGCGAAAATGTCGTCTTCAAAATTATTGCGGGCTGCCCATGCGTGGAAGAACATTAATAGAAGCACACCAGCTGGTCTCGATGCATAGGCCAATTTACAGCACATGCGTTCTGAGCAACGACTCAAATAGCCTGCGAACAGCTCAGCGCTTTCTAATGAGCGTAACTATTTGGCTGCAGCCCGTCACAAATATTGCATGCGCAACTCCCATATTTTCGACTCTGAATCTGTACTCCCTCGGGCAATGCAGAAGGATATGTATTGAACAACCTCGGCGTAACGTTGCTATCGAGCGCGCTTGTTAATTAAGGAGGTTGAATAGATATTGTTCAAGTACGATGAAATAAATTATATACTAGTACGATGTAGAATATCTCTAAAGGTGCTGATAAAATGCTCGAACTCTTGTTATATCGTGCATTGCGACCAACCCTCCGACTTCAGCGGAGTGGGTGCAACGCCTGCCTCCGCCTCCTCCACCAAGCTCAGCACATCTCTGGCACAACCGAATGACAGCGTGAATCCTGAGCCACCCTGGCCGTACGAGTGAACGATCCTGCTTAACGAGCCATCGGCCTTCCTGCGCAGCTCCCGTTCTACGCGAACGTTCTCGCCGCGAGCAGGCCGGAGACCTTGCACGATGGGCGAGTGAGGATCGAGCTCCGCGTTCTCGAGTCCCGGGACGAAACGGTTGCAGCGAGTGCGCATCCGTCGCATCTCCGGGCTGTCGAGCGTCAAGTCGAGGTTGGGCTCATTTGATTGGGCAATACCTGGAAATCCGATATGTTGGCAACTTGAGCAGTCTCCGTGTGTTGGATAAAGTACTCACCACCTAGAATGAGCGTCTTATCGTTGCGAGGAACGATGAAGACAATGCCGCCATCTTCGTCGCGCTTGCTGTAGTCATTTGCGACCACGAGGGCTTCGGTGACCTTCGGGAACTTCGTACCGTCGTTTACGACCCGGATGAGTGCACCACGCAGAGGATACACTGTCTTGTCGCCCGCAGCTTCGAAAGCGCCGAGACCAGTAGCGTTGAGGATGCAGTGTGCCTCGAAACGCTCCAGTAGCTCGTCTTCGTGCTCGAACAGGTCGCCAGAGATGTGCTCGGTAACCACCTTGCCGCCCTTGGAAATGACGAGGGAACGAAGCCACATCATGTAGACATCGGTGTCGACGACGGGGGTGATGTGCTTGTATGCATCGACAACGCCAGCCTCTTGGCTTACGGCGTGCTTCGTTACAAGAAGTGAGTCACGCTCGTAACCAGGAATCTAGATATGTTTGAGACACAGTCAAATCAGGCATCCGTGGAAAATTCCATACCTTGGCGGCCTCGATCTCAAGCATCTTCTCATATTCTTCTTCGTTTTGTTCGATCGGCTTGTCGAAGAAGAAGTTGGCCACCCTCAGCCGGACGCCGTGTCCAGCCTCACCATCGGCAGGTAGAATTTCGTTGAGCTTCTCAAAGGCGCGGTACGATGTCTGGCACCAGGTCTTCGAGAGAGTGAGGGAGATCACGTCGGTGTGCCTACCGCAGACAGCCGGTGGCCACTCCCACCTGGACAACAGTGTAAGTATGACCGTACATACCAGGAATACTGTGTGAAAAAATACTGACAAGGCACCCGCGATCTGAGAGGTGATGCGGTTCTCAAGCGATGCCCAACGCTCCGAGACAACTGTCACAGAGTAGCCAGCATCCAAAAGTGCCCATGCATTCTATGTTTCCTAATAAATGCCTACTTCTCGGAAAATGTGTGGTTTGCTCACAGTAAGACCAGTAACGCCGCCACCGACAACGAGCACTCGCTTGTTTGTATGCTTGGACTGGTTGGGATTCGGCCCTTCGCAGACAACGAGCTCGCCAGCCTGCTTGGTAAGGTAAATCTGTGTTGTCTGAGAGGCCATTTCGAGTCAAACGCGAAGTAGAGTTAGTACGGGGAGTGGTGGTGCAGTGGAGGTGTTGAGAGTAGAAGAGGTGAGAGGAGGTGCTGTTGAGAGTGTCGCCATCGTCGAGCTGCTTTTATGTCCCAAATTTTTCCAAATACTGCAGTATGTCAATTTTAGTTGACAACCCCTCATAGTTCAACGAAGTACAGCTTACAGCACAGAAACGTCGCTGGTCGTTGGCGCCGTTCTAGTTCACCTCCATGCAAAGAATGCCTCTAATGGTATCCAGGCACCAGCACGGTCGTTGAGACTGAGCTCCGCACAGACGAGGCCTTCACAAATTTTGTCTGCTGACTACGGTCAAGACTCCCCACTACAAATTCGTTCCAAAACTTAACACTTACCGGCGTTTTTGGCCTCGTGAGCGCTTGCGCGTGCTTCGCGCAGGGGGGACGCGGGTAGCCCGATCCAGGACAGCTTCTTGACGTGGCCGGAGCATCCTCCCCATGTTTGTTGACGAAAGCCAAAATGTTAAATGACTGAATGAGATGACTGATTGTAGATGCTCCAGACTCCCGGTGAAGAATTTGCGAGGAGCTTCAGGCTAAATGCTCGCTGACCTAGACATATGTTCGCGCAGAGTTTTTATATATATTCTCTTTAAAATTAGATCTGTAAATGGGGTAAATGCTCTGTCGTACGAGACAGGGAGAGCCAAACTTGACATACAGAAACGGAGTGGTGGTTGGGAGCAGGCTGAAGGACAACATCGTTTAGCGCCAAACGACGGAAACATGGGGACGGCGTCTATCACTCCGTTTTAGGTGGGGTGTCGTGGTGGCGTCGGTTTCTTCCCACCACCACGTCTTCAGAGGCAATGGCCACGCCATGCCGAGCTAAGCTCGAAATCGGGCTGCGTGGCATATGCTGTGTCTCATAAAATGATACCAGCTGTATGTTTTAAAGGTAGGATCGGCAAAAAAAGTGGATTAGGTCGTTTAACACAGACGGTCCAAGGCGCCCGGGCCTTGCTGGCACTCGAAGATGACGCCATGACAACCCGCGTTTTTCGAGAGTGGCATAGTAGGCTCTTTCCGTGTGCCTAGAATGCGTACGCAGAATAGATTGTAAAGATGCTGAGAAGTTGGTCAAGTAAGTTTTCACAGGTTATTGTCACCGGTTTCTCTCATTCAGAGCATCTAGACGTTCGAGACAATGGCCGAGTTCCTGGCCTTCTCGAATAAACGTGGCGCTGCTGTTAATTATTTGAAGGTTTGCGTTTCTGGTTCGCTGTTTGAGGCATCTATTGCTGACCAGAAGGTGCTAGGGCGTGTATGTCGGCGATGAAAATCGTTTTTGGCTGTTTGCGGTCGAGTTCCCTGCCTCAAAGTGCAGGGACTGCAAGACCACGCACCCAACGACAGCGCTTCCACGATACTATAGGCGAAAGATTCGACGCTGAAGTGAGTACATCAACATCTCTTCCTCTACTCCTTCGCTCATCTTCACCAGCAGCTCCCTCGCATTCACACTCCTGCAGCTCGAACCCCGTCAGCTACCACAAAACGCACAATGTCTTCCTAAGTTGCTTCCACTTCCAATGTGTACCTCTCCAAGGTCAACGGCGAGCTCGTTGTATGCGAGGGTGTCAACCCAAACAAGTCAAAATAATCCGACAAGCGTGTACTTGTTGTCGGCGGCGGTGTCACCGGCCTCACGGTGGGTCCCGGTAGACGAATGTATACAACTGAGGCTGATCGTATGACAACAGACCGCTTGGGCCCTGATCGATGCCGGTTATTCAGTCACGGTAGTCTCTGAACGTTGGGCGTCACTCGAAAACCGCATCACGTCTCAGATCGCCGGCGCTCTGAATGTCCACATCAAATGTTGAACATGCATGCATATTTACAAATGTTTTGTAGCTGGGAGTGGCCAACGGCTGTCTGTGGCAGGCACACGGACGTCATCTCCCTAACGCTATCCAAGGTCTGGTGCAAGACGTCGTACCGTGCCTTTGGGAAGTTGGGAAGTTGAACAAGATACTTCCTGTCGATGGTCCGGCCGGCCACGGAATCCGGTTGAGGGAATTTCTTCTTCGATAAGCCAATTTGAGAGAATGAGGAAGAGTACGAGAAGATGATCGAGATAGAGGCGGCCAAGGTACAGGAATCACTCTCGGAGTAGTCCTTCTCTCTTACCGCCGTTATTCTCAGATCCCCGGCTATGAGCGCGACTCCAAGCTGGTCACGAAGCATGCAGTGAGCCAAGAAGCCGGCGTCGTGGATGCCTACAAGCATGTATCACCGGTGGTCGACATCGATGCGTACATGATGTGGCTGCGCGATCTCGTTCAGGCCAAGGGCGGCAAGCTCGTCACCGAGCACATCTCTGGCGATCTGCTCGAACATGAAGACGAGCTTTTGGAGCGCTTCGATGCCCATTATATCATCGATGCGACCGGTCTCGGCGCATTCGAAGCAGCGGGCGACAAGGCGGTGTACCCTCTGCGTGGTGCGCTCATCCGTGTTGTCAACGACGGCACAAAGTTCCCGAAGGTGACTGAGGTCCTCGTCGTTGCCAATGATTACAACAAGCGCGATGAGGCTGGTGGAATCGTCATCATCGTGCCTCGCAACGATAAGACCCTGATTCTTGGAGGTGTGTACACCGTGCTCTTCATTCTTCATTACGGCTCATTCGTTATTTGCGTGTAGGCATTGCTCAATCGCACGGGCCCAACCTGGACTTGACGCTGGATAGCCCCGAGATGTGTCGGATGCGCGCTCGCTGCAACCGCTTCGTCCCGGGGCTCGAGAACGCGGAGCTCGACCCCATTCCCCCATTGTGCAAGGCCTTCGGCCCGCTCGTGGCGAGAACGCGCGAGTCGAGCGCGAGCTCCGGAGGAAAGCCGACGGCTCACTGAGTAAAATCGTCCACTTCTATGGACAAGGTGGGTCTGGATTCACCTTGTCGTTTGGATGTGCCGGAGATATCCTCGGATTGGTGGAGGAGGTAGAGTCTGGTATTGCACCGACGCCGTTGCAATCAGAGCATGTCCGTGCCGCGATAACGGCATGAGGTTGCAACGTTGAGTTTTGTGGCTCGTATAGTTGGGCAATAAACTTCTCATAGATCCGCCCTTTCATCGTAGCTTTTGCTCTGTCGCTAGTACATAAGGATCAAGATAGGTGGGAGTTGCGGGAACTTGGAAGACATCCGCAAGCGCCCGGCGCGTGTCCTGTGAGTCTGCTCTTGCCCTCACGTTCTTCATTGTTGGAGTTCGGATTTCTCCTGTGTACAGCGACACGAAACTCAATACACCGTCTCAATGTATGGACTGTCTTCGCTAAACAGAGCGGGCCATGAGGTTATCTCTTTAGGAGCCCCAGTCATTCTGAATCGTAGACGAACGCTAGGGACTCGGACCGACACGATGAACAAACGATGGACTCCAACAGTTCCCACCATGCATACCTTTCAAGTCTATACAGACGCCATTCAGCCATGATGATAGATCGTAGAATGCAGTCTAGTGGGCGTTGGATTTCGGACCATGACCGGTCACGGTACAATATGACAGGTACAGTAGTGATGCCTTCTCATGTGCAGACTCTACCACTGCGTAGAAAATCGCTGGAATAATTGTGAGTTTATTTCACTTGCACGCAAACAACACCTCATTGCTATGTTGCATTGTACTTACGCCGTGGAGCTAGACGAATGTTCAGGGTCGAGTGAGGGACAGGCCATACTTAATCCTGTCTAATCTCGCATAAAAGCGCACGTTTGTCCGACTGGCATGGAAGAACTGTTGGAATGTACGTGATTAGTGGATGAACATTGTACAGGCCATAGAAAGTTAGTCCCGTTAAATAAATAAAAAGCTTGTTCCAATCTCTTCCGATCATATGTAGGATGCCGCCCCTGAGCAGCTGGGCTTATTTATGGATCCGACATGTTCCCGGACCTGCATGAAAATGGACTACGAACGTAGAGCATCCATCCTCTTGGGCGTTGCAGGGTATAAAATCGCATCCGGTCGGGCACCCTGAGACGACAGCCAGCTCTCCGGCCCCTCCTCTTTGCGTAGCAACTTCGTCTTCACTTTTTCGACGATGTTTGCCTCGGTTCTCTTCACATTGCTCGTCAGTGCCTCGGCAGCATTCGCCGTTCCCTCTTCCAAAACTTCTCTTTGCGATGTGTCAGAAACCACGCTCGCTCTGCCGTCTACTGCGACCACGGGCGCGACCCCTCTCGCTACGCCTATCGCCGGAGGGCCCAAGTTCATAGGACTTGGCGTGGGTGTGCAGAACTACACCTGCTCGGCCGCAGGAACCTACACGTATGTGCCTCTACTAGTCTTCCCTGTATCATTTGCATGCAAACTCTGAGGGTATCCTCAACAGGTCTACTGGCGCCGTTGCTGAGATATTCGATCTATCCTGCCTTCCCTCCGCCTCCTACAACGCCCTCACCGAACTGGCCTTTGAAGCGTGGAAAATTGCCCCTCGTCCGTCTCCGCCCAAACCCTCATCTCGACCCTCGCCGGGCTGAATACGTCTATCGTTCTCGGCCAGCATTACTTCATCATCAACCCCGTCACCGGCACCGGTCTGTCACCCAAGTGGGACTTTACAAGCGCAAGCGAGAAGGGACATCCTGACGCGTTCGTGGTGGGCGCAAAACCGGCGATGTGCCTGCGCCGACCGACCCGGAGGACAACATAGACTGGCTAAGCTTGAATGCTGTCCCCGGACAGGGAGACCTTGCCAGCCAGATCTTCAGAGTGCAAACCCATGGTGGCCAACCTCCGACTTCTGTGAGATTTGGCTCTCTATCAGCGACTGATTGTAGGAACTGATCATCTTGGTACCCAGTGCACTCCGGGATCCCCTGATATCTCGGTCAAGTACACCTCCCAGTACTGTGAGTTTCCGGAATGCGTCAACGGAGTGATAATGTAGTGCTCACTGTACACCTCTACGTACGTAGGGTTCTACGGTGGCGCCTTCTAGGCTCAGAATGATTCTCTGCTGCTCTACTAGAGTCAGCCTTCTGACATCTTTCTCAGTGGCTTGAATCATTTTGACTGGCATCGGCGAACTTTCTGCTTGCTAGGTATATCATTTGTTACTTGGTCAGCATTTTGTAACTCAATATTTTCTGTGTCCTTTCGGGTTGGCGTGGTTTCTCCTTGACTCGGATGTCTGATCTTCATCTCGTGCCACGCCTCGATCCAACTTCATGCCGGAATTCGTGAAGTTTGAGATACTTATTTGCAAGTTACTCACCAGACTGTCTTCTCTCAGCTGCAGCTAGTGTGCTTTTCGGTCAATATATGCTTGCTTTTTCGAATCAATTTGTCGCTCTGTGGTCCTAACCATGGCGGCCGACGCAGTTGCAGGACCTACGTTGCGAACTGCAAGTGGACGTGATCCTACTTACTTGCCTTCCCGATTGGGATGATTGATTTCAGCGCCGACACTGCCGTCCGTCGCCGGCGGCCGAAGACGCTCATTTTCCTGCAACAGGACGACCGGTCTGCTCTTGCCTCGAGCTCCTGCACCTTCGAGCTTCGAACTTCTCTTGTGCACGGTAACACGAGACTCAACACACCGTCTCACTATATGGACAATCTCCGCTGAACAGAACGGGTTTTGTGGTTATCTCCATCGGACCCTCAGTCGTCCGTGGGCGAATGCCGAAGACTGCCGTTGCAATGAGTAAACGATGAACCCCACCAGATCACACCGTGCATATCTTTCACGTCTTTGCCGTCTGTATCATGGGACTCCGTCTATGCCATGGGACTCCGCCTATATCATGGGAAGGCAGATTCCAACTCAAAGGCATGTGTATAAGCCATTCAGACAGTATCATGGATCGTAGAAGGCAGTCTTCTGGCTGTTGGATTTCGGACTATGACAGGTAGTGACCTTCCCATGCGCAGACTCGACCATTTTGTCGACAACCGCTCGAATTAATGTGAGTTCATTCACTTGCACGCAAACAGTACCTCGCTGCTGTGTTAGATCGTACTTACGCCGTGGAGCTAGAAGCATGTTCAGAGTCGAGTCAGGGACAAGCCATGATTCTGTCTAACCTCGCATTAAAGTGCCCGGTTGTCCGACCGGCATGATGAACTAACTGTTGGAATGTACGTGATTAGTGGATGAACATCGTGAAGACTATAGAAAGTGAGTTCTGGTCAGAAAATGCTTGTTCCAGTCTCATTCGATCATCTGTAGGGCACCGTCTTTGAGCAGCGGGACTTGTTTGGGGACTCCGAAATGTTGCCGGACCTGCCTGAAAATGGACTATGAACGCGGAGAATCCATCCTCTTAGGCAACGCAGAGTATAAAGAGGCATGCGGTGGGGCAAACTGAGACAACGACCTGCTCTTCGTTCCCTCCGAGTGTCTGCGTAGCGACTTCGCCTTCGCGCTTTTGACGATGTTTGCGTTCGTTATCTTTACACTGCTCGTTAGTGCCTCGGCAACATTCGCCGCTCCTTCCAAAACTGCACAATGTGATGTGTCAAAAACCACGCTCATCCTGCCGTCCACTGTGACAACGGGCGCAACCCCTCTGGCTACGCCCATTGCTGGAGGGCCCAAGTTCATAGGACTTGGCGTGGGTGTGCAGAACTACACGTGCTCTGCCTCCGGAACCTTCACGTATGTTTCACCAGCCTTCCCTATATCATCCGTGTGCAAACTCTCGGGGTATTCTCGATAGATCTACTGGTGCCGTCGCTGATATATTCGACCTGTCCTGCCTTTCCTCCGCTTCCTTCAACGCCGTCACCGAACTAGCCTTCGAAGCGTGGAAAATTGCCCCCTCGTCCGTCTCCACCCAAATCCTCATCTCAACCCTCGCCGAACTAAAGGCGTCTATCGTTCTCGGCCAGCATTACTTCATCATCAACCCTGTCACCGGCACCGGTCTGTCGCCCAAGTGGGACTTCACGAGCGCAAGCGAGAAGGGACATCCTGACGCGTTCGTGGTGGGCGCAAAACCGGCGATGTGCCTGCGCCGACCGACCCGGAGGACAACATAGACTGGCTAAGCTTGAATGGTGTCTCCGGACAGGGAGACCTTGCCAGCCAGATCTTCAGAGTGCAAACCCATGGTGGCCAACCTCCGACTTCTGTGAGATTTAGCTCTCTCTATCAGCGACAGACCGCAAAAACTGATCATCTTAGTACCCAGTGCACTCCGGGATCTCCTGATATCTCGGTCAAGTACACCTCCCAAAATTGTGAGTATTCCGAATGCGTCAACGGGTGATAATGTAGTGCTCACTGTCCACCTCTACGTACGTAGGGTTCTACGGTGGCGCCTTCTAGGCTCAGAATGATTCTCTGCTGCTGTATCATAGTAGGCCTTCTGACATTTTTCTCAATGGCTGGACTCAATTTAACTATGATTCCGGTCAGCGAAATTCCTGCTTGCTAGGTGTATCGTTCGTTACTTAGTCAACGTTTTGTAACTCAGGACCTTTCCTGTGTCCTTTCGGGATTGGCGTCAGGTTTTCTTGACCTCGGATGTCCGATCTCCATCCCGCGTCACGCCTTGATCCAATTTCATCCCAGAATTCGTGCTTTGAGATATGTGCGAGCTGCTCACCAGACTCTCTTCTGTCAGCTGTAGCTAGTATGCTCGCCGGTCAATATACGCTTGCTTGTTTCTCCGATTTATC